>JAOXYD010091153.1:0-25716 GCA_028565735.1 Pinacopodium congolense
AGGAAAAATCATTTCACTTTAGGTACCCACATTAATTTGGGTCCTTGGGGGTTAGATACCTTTCTAGTTCCTAAGACATTTGGCAAACTAGAAAAGCTAGATAATTTATCAAAACAAAATCTTTCTAAATGACCATACCTTCCACAATGATCACAAACATATTTTACTTTATGAAAATGCATGTTTGGCCTAAAGTTGTTCTTATAGGCAAATCTAGATGTATCATTCATAAAATTTCTTCTTTATTGAAATCTTGGCCTAGAATGAACATGGAAGTCATTTCTTGATGCATGAGCATTCATAGGATAATCATGTGAAGTTTAGTTCTCATGTGCATTGAATGTGGTCTATATGCATTATATGATGATTTTGCACTTGAAAAGAAACTATATCTTTTGTTAGGGATATGCATATTTCTCCTAGATGTAGATCTTGAGGCATACATAAAAGCATGATGAGTGTTCCTAAATTGAGTTCTAGAAGATGATGCACCATTATCAAATGATGATCTAGGAATATACTCTTCATCCAAACTTTTTCCGTTCACAAAAGTAGTTTTTCCATTAAGTGTTCCACTTCCTTGAGTAAAACCTAAACCACATTTATAATTGGAGGATTTTTTAGCTCTAAGCATGTTATCAAAATTTTATTTTCCCTTAGTGAACTTTTCTAACGATTCTTTAAGGCCTTTTATCTCATTCTTTAAAGAATCATTTTCATCCATCATTTTATTTCTATTAACATCAAAATCTATCATGGATTCTAACATGATATTTTTTTCATTCTTCAATGTATCAATTTTTATCATGTATGCATCCTTAGAATTTAAAGCATCACGCATTTCAAATTTCAACTCATTATTCTCATACACCTAGTCAACTAATTCTTTTTTTAAACCATCATTCACATTCACCAAACGCTCATTTTCTATTTCAAGCTAATTTAACACTTTCTTGCATTCCTTGAGTTTGGAAGACAATTTCTTCCTTTTTACAATAGTACGTTCTACCACTATAACTAATTCATCATAGCTTAAGTCAACATCTATAGACATATTCTCATTCTCATTATCATCATTAGAGGGTGAAGAAGATGATACCTTATCATCCAAAGCCATGAGACAAAACTTGGCGTTGTTATTTTTAGAATTTTCGCTTCCCTCTTCACTTTCAGTTTCCCACATAGCTTTCAAGGCTTTCTTTCCTTTCTTGGCCTTCTTCTCTCTTCTTTCATTCTTGCCATTTCTTTCATCCTTCTCACTTTTCTTAAGAAATGAGAAATTGGTCTTCATATGCCCTGATTTCCTACATTCATAACAAATGAAATTAGTGGATTTTCTTTTATGATCATACTTACCTTAGTCTCTTTTCTTGTATTGTGACTTTCTCCTTAGGAATTTGTTTAACTTTTTGGTAAGAAGAGCTATCTCTTCTTCAATTTTTTTCGATGAGGACTCTTCTTCACTAGACTCCTCTTTCTTAGCTTTGAATGCCAAGTTCTTCCTTCTTGATGAAGATTTCTCTTCTTTTACTTTTAAATCCTTCATTGCCATCTCATGAGTGAGCAAAAAACCTATCAATTCTTCCAAAGACAAAATATTAACATCTTTAGTATCTTGAATGGCAGTTACCTTAGCCTTCCATTCCTTTGGAAAAGACCTGAAAATTTTTCTAATAATTTCAACATTTGCATATGATCTTCCTAAACCTTTCAATGCATTTATAATGTTACCAAATCTAGCATACACACCAGAAATGCTTTCATCAGGATGCATTGAAAACAATTCATATTGATGAATAAGCATGGATATTTTACTTTCTTTCACTTGATTAGTACCCTCATGAGTAACCTCTAAAGTATGCCAAATTTCTTTCGTGCTTTCACATATAAACATCCTATTAAATTCACTTATACTTAAAGCACAAAATAGGATATGAATGGCTCTATTATTAAATGAAAGCAATCTTTCATCCTCTATATTCCATTCCTTTTTTACCTTAGGAATTCTTTGGCCATTCTCAATCTTAGTAGGAATATAAGGACCTTCATTCACTATATCCCACAACTTGACATTTTTGGCTTGAAGAAAGAATTTCATCCTAATTTTTTAATAAAAGTATTCATTTCCATGAAGGAAAGGAGATCTACCAATATATTGAGTTTTAAAACTAGACAAGCTACCCAATTTTGCCATAATAGATTTTTTCTCATAATTTCATTAGAAATTAATGCAAGTGTGAGACCTAAGCTCTGATACCAATTGCAAGCCCTATGGCACTCAAGAGTGGGGTGAATTGGGTATTTTAAAACTTTTTATCTAATTAAAACTAGAAACTTAAAAACAATAAGAAACTAAATGCAATAACTAAATTAAGATTTAACCTAAGATGAAATGAGATTGCAATTATCAAAACGAATAAAATAAATTAAGATTCAACACACAAACAATAATAAGTAAAGGAGTTAAGGTAAGAGAAGGACACAAGCAAATTAAAGAAGTTCACCTACCCCAAAAGCAGGCTACGTCTCCTTTCCAACTATTTGTTGAATGATTCTATACTAATCAATCAAAACAAGTACAATCTTCTTATAAGGTGAAAAGTAACCTTTACAATCTTACTTTCTAATGGTGAAGAGTAACCCAAAACTACAATCTTACTTCCTAAAGGTGAAGAGTAACCTATACCAACTCTTTTCTTGGCAAAGAGAAGCCTATACAATTAACAAATATCCAATTGATTTAATTCCCCAAATTTAAGTAACTAAATACACCATGAAAAATGTTTCACTCAATGCACAATTTAACTAAGGGCTTTAACTTTCAATAAATGATATGAATGAATAATGAAAATCTTGAAAGCTTAAAGAAACTTATTATGATAGAAATTAAGCATAAAAAATTAGTATATATAACCAATATGATTAAGATAAGCTAATCACAAATTCTATACAGTTTAAGTATTTTATGAATATTCAGCTCAAAACACAAATAGAAGTGCTTAAAAATTAAACTAAAAATACCAGAGCACTCTTAACACCTTATGTGAACTAACCACAATCAATTTATGCACCCAGAACTGATTTATATGATAAAAATTGTGATTGAATGAGGAACATAAAAAACTAGACAGTTTTGGTGTATGAATGAATTAATGCACACAAATGATGAAATAATCAACCAAAATTTTGAAACTAAGATTATTTTGACTCCTAAGAACTTAAACAAACATAAAAAATAAGAAAAAACCACAAAGAAACATATTAAGAAAGTTGAAATCGAAATCAAACTTAAACCAGTAAAAATAATAGGTATCTTAAAGTATATGAATGTCCAAGCTCAATGATAACTTAAACATGCCTAAAAAATTCAAAACAAAGTTCAAACACAATCTAGTGACCTTAAACAACCTGAAAACTCTAATAACATGATTTTAGAAACATGTTTCATTATCTGAAATCAAGATTCAAACTAAAATAGTCTCAATAGAGACATTTTTGATATATTTCGGAGTTATAGCTTTGATATAATGAAACAACCCATATAAAATGTAAAAGATAAATAAAAAAATCTTAAACACTCAAGCAAGGGATTAAAAACAATTTCGCACACCCAGAAACACAAATTGACAGCAAATAGTCGATTGAAAATAAGTGCAGTATAAAAGTGGGCAACTTGAGATTTTTAAGTGATTTAGGAGATTTGATAAGTTTTTAGAGTGTCTAGAGAGTCAAAATCATTTCTAAGGAATATATATAATTTCTAGATGCTCAAGTAGGGTTTAAGAGGGTTTTTAAGCAGTTAGAATGAAGAAAAAAGATAAAAACCTCGAAAGTAGAAATTAGCCGCTAGAAACAAAGCCTTCAACAACACCTTCTGGGTTTATTAACGATGCTGTTGTTCGAAGAACAACCCGCTGTTGAAGACGTTGGAGCACAGGGGTATAACAACACCTTGTGGGTTCATTAATGGTGTCGTTATTAAGATGAACAGCTCGTCGTTGTGCTTATAAAAAGCATGAAAAATACCAAAAACTCACTCTAAAGCTTTTCATACAAGTTTCAAACAATAATTAAGATTTCAAACAACTTTTAAACCATATCTTAAGGCTATATGAATGATTAAAATTCATCAACCAATTCAAAATTAGGAAATGATCTTTGAAAGGAAAGAATATGTAACTTTACATATTTAAATGCAATGTATGATCAAAACCAAGCCCTTAGATCAATTGAACATCAAGTAAAACTTGCAAACATATTTGAAACAACCTATCTAAGGTCTTGAAGCTTCCAAATCATTTGATCTTCCATTATCTTTAATTTTGACCTTTAAACTTCAAGCTTTCCATATTGAATTCTTCTTGAAACATACCTATCTTCGAGATTAACATTATAAACTTAAATCATTAATGATCAAACATATTTTGTTATCATCAAAACTAAGATTGGAACCTCTCTTAATTTAACATAAAGCTTGAAGATTATGGGGTAAGGTTATTATCAATATCCAAAAGGATAAAGCATGTGAAATAAACATCCAGAATGTTGGAATAAGAGCAAATTTTCTTCTTCTTAACTTTAAAAATAAAAAAAGAGTAAATTTTGTTTTTTTTCACATGTTCTAATCTAGTTAGTTGGATAAATGAGAAAATCTTGTTAAAATTGTGTCTATCTAGAAAGGGATGTCATCTATTAAAGGAAAATCTATTCATAATCTTTAGCTTGATCTCATAGTTATAGTTTGTCTATAAATAACTCATTTAAACTAAATTTCAAAACACAAGAGTTGAGAGACACATTTAATCATCTGCTAGAGAAATAGAGTTTTTAAGGATAAGTTCTTTGTGAGAACTTTAATTAGTGAGTTCTTTCATAGAATGCTAGGAGGAGGAAGTGAGTATAGTCCTTTGTATTTTATATTTTGTGGAATAATGCAATAAAAAATTGGCTTTGGCCATCTTTTTCTCGTCTCTTTTTTTGATTGATTGTGTAAATACTTGTATGCAAGAGTGAATGAAATATTTAAACACAAGTATGTGTAAGACATTCAAAAGTACAAAAACTTTTTGGTCAATGATCACGAAGGAAGAATAAGTTAGGATTTAATGGATCTAAACTAAGCTGCCATACTAAGATTTTGTAAAATTGAAATCTAACTCTTTATATATTTTTCGTAAAAAGGGAAAGTTGAAAATTGAAGTAGAAAGTCAGTAATTGCGATGACATTAGAGCTTTATAATTGAACTTTCTTGTTCATCCACAAAATTTATATGCACTAGGTGAATATTCATTTCTTATTTCATAACTCTACCCTTAAAATTTAGGATTTTAATTGAAGTGTTCTTTTTTTTAATAATTAATCAAGTTGAATGACAAATTTAACACCATTACAATCGCAACATACAGCAAATTCATAACATAATTACGATCAAATAAAGTAACAATATTACGCGTCCTAATTTAAAACTTTGAATTAAACTTAGCAATTTTATGGGGGTATTGTTGGCAGGCTTGATATCTCGTCCATTTGGGACGGAGCTAGCATCCTTCATTTACGTGTTTGAGAAGACTGCATAAGAAGCATTAGAGTCTGCAGTTGACAACAGGACCTTAGGTTCAGATTTATTTTGCAAGTTTAAATGTCGAATTGTTAATATTAAAGTTACAACATATAGAGATGTTTGGAGTTCTACGAGTGATTGTTGAATAAATTAGAATAGTCAATGGGAAATAGCTATAGATGACTTCTAACGTGAACTACGTCCGCAGTTGAGAAGTTCCCACTTTTTTATTGAGGCAATAATAAGTAATAACATTCATTCCGACTTCTCATATTGAGTTGAATGATGTGACATTCCAGGAATGCTTATCAACTGGGCATGAAAATGGTGCTGAATATAAAATATAAGTTGGTTTACTAAATTAAATCTGGACCTTTACAATGACAAGAAGGCATCTCTTTCCCAGTTTTGTATTGCAAGAACAATATTTAGGATCCTATAAATTTGATGGGTCTAGTGGTTTATCGTGGCTTAATGGATGAAGAAAAAAAAAAAAATTCTTCTTTGGGTTCAAAATTTTATCAGTTCCTTCATACTCCAAGACGAAAATAAAAAAGAAAGATTATAGCAAAGCCCCCAATTGTCCATCGAGAGAGAGAGAGAGAGAGAGAGAGATGATAGAAAACATAAATGTATTATTTATTTTATATTGTGCGCTTCAATTAACCCACTATCTGCTTTTGAGTATACCAATAAATCAATTTTTCATGGTGATAATTCTAGACTTACAATCATTATCTAATTTTTATTTTATATTATTTAAAAGTCGTTTGTTATTGTTATTAATAGTAAATTTTATTTGTAATTTTTATATTAATTTTTGTGTGTTATTTTTAATTTTTGTACTGTTTTTTTATATTGTATTAATGTGTTATCTTTTTTAATTTTTGTATTATTTTTTTCAGTTTTTATATTTAAAAAAACCAAAAATCAAGACACAACATTAAAGCCATACAAAACATGGCCTAAGTTGATAATTCTACTTTGTTTCTTATGTGTTATAAATGACAACGACGACTTCAATCCTTGGCAGTAGTGCGAGGTGGAAGAAAACTATAACTATATAATTATTTTACGAGAAATTTTCAATTAATTTGAGTCAATTTTTCTTTCCCACAAATTTTAAGTTTTTACACATCACCAAACAAAATTACAATCAAATTCTAGAGATGAAAGATTTTAGCTTGAACATATTCAATTATGTATAATTGAACACTCGTAAAATTCTGTAAAATTCAATTCTTAAGCATAAGCTTGCAACTTAATATCATATATCATCCTTTTTCTTTGGACTAGACTAAAACGACAACTGCAAACCATTTAAGAAAGAAATAAGATATGTATTACTTTTCTATAATGTAAAAGATCATCCATCAACTTATTATAAATTATTGAAAGGAATTTAAAAAAACTTCGTGAAGTATAAGGGAGGGCTTTTTAGTTTCTCAAACTTAATACAATTAGAATTGTCATAATAGAGTTGTACATGCGGAAAATAATTCAAAATTAGTATTATCTTTTATTAAATATTTAGTTAGCTATTTGTTAGTTCTCATATTATCTAAATATTTTGTTTTGATTTAAATTATTTAGTATCATATCTTTTTAATTTAGATTGTTTAAATCTATTAGTAATTTAAAACTTATTTAAAAGCATGTTATTTCACTTTTATTAATGTAGAGATTTGCATTCTAATTACTTCCTGTATCTTTCTTTTCTTTTATTCTATCTAAAACACTATGAGTTTTAAACGATATGAAATTTCCAACATTATATAAGATCCCTTATTGATCTTAAAAGACTCGTGAAACTCTAAACCCTCATGGCTTCCAACAATACATTGATTCTCTCGCCCTCGTTTTCGATGGTGAAAATTATTAAGTGTGGATTGTCAAGATGAAGGCTCGTTTGAGAGGTCTCGGTTTGTGGTAGTGGGTTGAAGATTAAAAATAACTACTGCCTTTAGGAAACAGTCATACGCTCAATTAAATCAGAGCTCACAAAGAAGAAGAAGTAAAAGCTCCAAGAGCATTATCCTTAATTCATACTGCTATCTCAGAATCAATATTTATAAGAATTATGTCTTGCAAAACACCCAAAGAGGTGTAAAACAAGATTAAAGAAATATATATGGGAAGTAACAGAACCAGAAAAATGCAGATTCTGAATCTGAAGAGGGAGCTTGAAGTTTCAATGATATGAAAGATAGTGAGTCCTTCAAAGAATATGTAGATAGGTTCATGGAAATTGTTAGTAAGATTCGACTTCTTGGTGAAAATCTAATAGATGAAAGAATTGTAGAGAAAATTTTAATTAGCGTGTCAAAAAGATTTGAATCCAAAATCTCTTCTCTTGAAGATTCAGAGGATTTAACTAAAATTTCTTTATCAGATATTATTCATGCTTTTCAGGCTAAAGAACAAATAAGAGCTATGAGAAAAGAAAGAACAAAATAGATGGTCGAAGAAGCGTATTTGGCTAAAATTTCAAAAAGAAAAGGAAAAATTCCTCAATGTGACCACTGTAAGAAACTTGGTCACGAAGAAAAAGATTGTTGGTACAAGAAAAAGCCTTAATGTTTTAAGTATAAAAGGTTTGGACATCTCCAAAAAGATTACAAAGAAGAGCAAGTAAATATGGTGGAGATGGTTGAAGAACAAATTCTTTTTTGAATTAATTGGTGAGAAGTGCATTAAGAAGATTGTTTTTTGGGGAGAAGTTCTCTAATAATTATAAGTTGATGAGAAATGCATCAACAAATATGGATGGTGATGAGAAGTGCATCACATGGTGAAGAGAAGTGCATCACATGGTGAAGAGAAGTGCTTCACAAATTTGAAAATGTAGAGAGAAGTGCTCCATAACGTTTCAAGATTGTTTTAAATAATTTTGAATTAAAGAAAAGTGTTGGAAAATAATTAAAAATTAGTATTATCTTTGACTAAATCTTTAGTTAGCTATTTTTTAGTTTCTAGATTATCTAGATATTTTGTTTTGATTTAGATTATTTAGTATCATATCTTTTTGATTTAGTTTGTTTAAATTTATTAGTATTTAAAGCCTATTTAAAGGCATGTTATTTCACTTTTATTAATATAAAGATTTGCATTCTAATTACTTCCCGTAGCTTTCTTTTCTTTTATTCTATCTAAAACACTATAAGTTTTAAACCACCCGAAATTTCCAACACTTAAATCATTTTTTGAAAGCTCAACTAATAACTGGAAATCATGTGTAGCTTAAGCTAAATTTTCATAACAATACCATCAATCAAAATCCTTGAGCTAGTGGTAAAGATGATTTTATGTATTGACTTCAAAACTTTCTTTTCCCGAAAACATCCACTTTAAAACTTTGAAAGTGAAAGTTAAGACAAAATTGCATGCCAATTACTTTTAAAAAGTTTTTTTTTATATTTTTATGTGTAATTACCTAAATGAGATAATATCCCATTGTAAAAAAATGCAAAATTTTTATTTTATTTTTTAGTTTAGGAATAAAATAACTTTTAGATTAAAAATGCAAGCATTTTCTTCTCAAACATCAAAACCACTAAATTCATGCCGAGTCCAACTATTTCATGTAAGTATACCAAAAGGGGAGAATGCTATTAATTTTTAAAACGAGCAAGGTTACTCAACTAGATTGCATTCATGTACTCAATGTAGATTAAGGAAACTGTTGACACACAGTTGCATCTGACTAAAGTCTTGCCGTAATCTTAATTAGGGAGTTGTGAGTGTGTAACATTGATCCTACTCTAAGCAAACGTTTGCGTCGTAAGTTTGCATGTCCAATGTCATAAATTGAAATAAATTATCCTACTCATGTCTAGTTGGGACGTTCCTCCATTTATAGTAGCGGATGACCACTCTTAAAAAATGCTTTGTTTTGTTGACTTATGCAAGTCTTTTACAATGTTCCTTTGTTTTCTTGTTACATTGTTAGAATGTTTTAGAAAATTATGAAAATCTCAACAATAAGCCTATTGGTAGACTATTAATCTAAATGGCCATAGAAATTAAGTCTAATTAAAAGAACTCAAGATGATAATTAATGGGTTTTAAGGATTTTGGATTCAAATAGATCCAAAGACTTTTTTCCTTTCCTTTTAAACATAATAAAAATGATTTTTTTTTAAAATATAGAAAACATAAGAGCATTTCTCAACCATCATACAAAAAATGAAAAGAGCAAAGGGTTAGAGGAAATAAAGCAACATAAAATTTTAATCAAAAGTAATATGGATAAGGTATGTTTTGTTCTTTAATATTTCTATAGGTATGATTAGAATTGTGTTAATCGATCCTGTATAATTACAATTGGTATCAAATCATAGTTATCTATTACATGGTTCTGCCTTTGCCGTTGTCCCTTGAATGTTCTATAATTCATTTAACTAGTTCTTTGCATTGGCTGTTGGAACATTAAGGATTGGTTGAAAAAAAAAACATAAAATGGATAGTTATTGTTTTTGGGTGCAATTTAATGGGTTTTGTTTTAGAGTGAGAACATGTAAGAGGCTTGGAGTGAGAAACTCAGTTTTACTATCTTTGTGTCACCGATTCTATTCATGGGGAAGGCTTGAGAAGGCTTTCATGTTGTAAGAGAGATGCTTGAAAGAGATATACGAGGAACCAAAAATGAAAGGATTAAAAAAAGAAACAGGTTTAGGGAAGAAATTGAGGCACGTGCATTCACTTGACAGCCGTGTAAAGTGCACACGCCTGTTTCTCCACAGATTAGGGCCCATACAACATTTGGGCTTTATTTTTCCAAATGTTTAGATCCAAGACAATATTTTGGGTCTTTCTGGATTTTTAAAGTGAGAAACTTAGTTTTATTATCTTTGTATAATTGGTTCTATTCATGGTGAAGTCTTGAGAAGGCTTTCATGTTGTCAGAGAGATGCTTGAAAGAGATCTACGAGGAACCAAAAATGAAAGGATTAAAAAAAATTAGGTTTGGGGAAGAAATTGAGGCACGTGCATTCACTTGATAGCCGTGCAAAGTGCACACGCCTGTTTCTTCATAGATTAGGGCTCATACAACATTTGGGCTTAAGTTTTCCAACTGTTTAGATCCAAGACAATATTTTAGGTTTTTTTTTGGACTTTTATTATGAATTCTAATTAAGATATTTTTATTTTGGATCATAATTAGTTAATCAATTAATAAATTAATTAATTGATAATTTTTGTTTATATGCATAAGCGTTGGATATATTGTTATTTATGCATAATATGATTTTAAAAATATTAATGTCATATTTTGATTTAGTTAATACTGTGAATTTTACATATTATGCCATTATAGAAATTAAATTCTCACATTATCTATTGATTTTATACATGACATTATTGTGATCAAGGATGGTATGTAAGTCACTAATGAGGCTAAATTAATTAAGTGCATTTTGTCATATATGAATAATATTCATGAATTGATTGTCCAATTAAATAGTAATTGTATGGCAAGTTTATTAGTTACCAAAGTGGCTTAACTTGGAAAGATATTTAGACATTTAATTATAAATTATAAAATTTTCATATTTGTATGATGCTATTAAAATTATATAAAAGGTTGAACTAAATAATTGAGATCATTAATAGTAACGTTAGGAAGTTACCCAAACATGGACCAGTGCTTATAATTAGTGACATTAAAAGGACTTATCAGCATATTTGGTGAATGTGATTGTATATCTAAAAATAACATACATGTTTACTAGAATATAATTGATTATCAATTACAATGTATTTTAGTTAGCATCATTATAGATTATAGTCATGTATTTAACTATCACCCAAAAGTGAACTTAAATATATAATCAAGTTTATTTTGTCTGAATCCATTTAAAGTTACTTAAAGCATTAATGCATGAGTTATATGTTATGGTTGCATCATCTATTAATTTATTCGCTATAAGAAATGGATTAATTAAGTTCAATGGTCTGAACTATACGAATTTGTTTCAACTAGGTATTATGGATTTAGATTTAACAATAGTTTCAGACGCAATATCCATAACTATAACTGAGACCAATACTGAAGCTGACAAGTCGTTTTATGAGGCTTGGGAAAGGTCTAATACGATAAGCTTGAATTAGATGAGAATGTTGATAACTAAAAATATTAAGCCATCAATGCCTAAAATGGATAATGCAAAGGAATTTATGATGAAAGTTAAAGAATATTTCCAATCAAATATAGTTAATAAGTCTCTTGTAGGGACTTTGGTGAGTAAGCTAATGGCCAAGAAGTTTGACTTATCATAGTCCATTCATAATTATGTGACATACATGACAAATTTAGCTGCAAAAGTGAAATCAATGGGTATGGAAGTGAGTAAGCCCTTCCTGAAACAATTTATCATCAACTCACTTTTTCTTGAGTTTGGCTAGGTTCAGGTGAATTATAACACCCTGAAGGAAAAATGAAACCTTCAAGAAATTAAGGTTATATTGGTTCAGGAAGAAGGGAGATTAAAGAAAATGAAGGGGCATGTTATTCATCTCACATTTTATCATGTAGCTAATAGAAACAAGAACAAACCGAGAAAGAAGAACAAAGATAAGGCAAAAGCACCTAGAAAGGTTAATAAGGGTCAAATAATAAGGCGTAGAGGTGTTACTTCTGCAAGAAAGCTAGTCTCTTTAAGAAGAATTACTCTAAAAGAAAATGTTGATTCGAAAAGAAAGGTACATATTATGTTTTAATATGTTTTGAATTAAACTTTATAGAAGTGCCGAATAATACATGGTAGTTAGTTTCTAGGGCAATTACTTATGTGTCACATGTTACACAGAGATGCTTTTAAATCTAACTCATAAATGGAACTGATAAGTTCTTATGTATGGGAAATATAATAAAAGCATGAATTAAAGGAATTGATACATACATATTAATCTTAAACACTAGGTGCCACTTGGATTTTGTAAAGTATCTTTATGTTTCTGAATGTACTAGATATTTAGTTTTAGTTGGAAAGTTGGATGATGTAGGATTTAACTTTAAGATTGAAACGATATTTTTTCATTATAGAAACACAAGTACTATTATGGTTCTAGTAATTTATGATGAACCAAGGGCTGATTCTACCTTTGTTTTGATGATGATAAAATGATTTCGCTAATGTATTTGTGGAGTTTGTTGTGCTTGTTGAGATAGGTTTGAAGAAAACAAGTCTTGGAGTGCGTGAATGTGAAGTCTTGAGGTTAAAGACTTTTTTTAAAATTTATAAAGTAAGTGAAAATGTTTGAAGACCAAAATTGATAGAAGAGAAGTCTTGAAAATGAATTTGAAGATTAAAGATAGAAGATCAAGTTCACAAATATAATTTGATAGGTTGTTATTAGTGAGTATTTATGTAAGTCTTCTCTTTGGTCTTAGCATAAGTTTAAAGGGCTCAATTATGCATATACACTCATATTTAGCATGTGCATATAAGATACATAATTAAGAGGAGTTTTATATGTTCAATGTATGTGGAAATCCTCTTGATGTATAGATAGATGCATGTATGGTATTGTATAAAATATATGTGTGATGATTGAATTGGTTAATATTTGAATGAATAAATTAGTATGATTGATGATTTGATAAATTGGTTAAGTTGGTATAACTTATATGATTAATTATTGAATTGTATAAATTGAATAAAGATGGTTTAAATTGGAGTTATATTAATTAAACTTGAAGTGGTTATATATATGGTTGCATTATTTAAATTAGTTAGATTAATATGTTAAGGACATTCGGTATGATGAATATGTTAAATTGTGTTAAATGTGATAAGAAATGTTTGGTGTTGATTAGTTACGTGTTAAAATATGCTGGATTGGATTTATAAGTGAATTAGATTATGGTTGGTTTTATTTGGACTAAGTTTAGGCTGAGATATCCCAAGTTTTTGAAGGTCATTGATCAAATGGTATATATCGGTCAACTAATCCAAAACTTTCAGTCGATCAATGGTGCCAAATCTGTAGTGAGACGTTAGTTAAAGGCTAATTTTGCAACTACAAGGCCTTAATATGGGTATAAATATTTATTGTTTATGCGGTTTTTGTATCAAAAAAATATTGAAAGCCTTCATATATTGAGATTGAGCATTCTTGAGTTTGTTTATGAGTTTATGGTATAGTTTTGTAAAAATTTGTGAGTAAAGTGTTGCATTTCATTCATAAGAGTTGTGTAAGCCCTTATACATCTTAGTGAATCAAGAGTGACTATTTTGTTAGGTATTGTGAGATGGGTGTTTGTAAGAAGTGAATTTGTGAAGTATTAGTATAAAGGTTATTTTTGAAACGTGAAAAAGAAGAGGATTATTTTTTAGTCATAAAAGAAGAGTATTGTGAGGTTATCCTTTAACCTTAGAAAATGGAGTGATAGGCTATTCCTTAACTTTAGAGGAAGAATAAAGGTCATCTTTGAGCCTTGAAAAAAGATTGTAATACCAGCATTTTATTTTTTTTATTGCAATAATGTAAAAATCTTAACAAGTAGTGTTGAGGACTAGATGTAGAGGTAAGTGGACCACTCCAAAAAAGGTTAAATCATTTATGTCTCTCATTGTTACTCTTTCACTTTTTGCACTTATTTTATATTGATTAATTTATTATTGTTATTTCATTTGATTAATTAAATTGTTATTTAGCTTTCGTGTTTAAATAAATTGGTAAAAGATTAGGTTGTGTAACTTAGAAGAAATTTAAACACTTAATTCACCCCCTTTTTGGTTGTCATATAGGGCTAACACTTTAGTTGAATGTTTATATCGTTTTAATCTTGATGCTCATTTTGTTGAATCTTTATTTTATGTTAACCATATTATAAGAAATAAACGTAGTGTATAATAAGTGTTTTGCTTTTTTATGATATAAAAGATTGGTCACATATATAAGAAAAGGGTACTGAGGTTAATGAAAAGTGAAATTGTAGTTCAATTAAATTTTTTTGAATGGGATATATGTGTGGATTATATTAAAAGTAAGCAAACCAGACACACATTGAAACATCTAACCATAAGAAGTAATGAACTACTTAAATTAATACACACTGACATCTGTGGTCTTTTTGATGTTCCATCTTGTGGCGGTGAAAAGTATTTCATCAACTCTATTAATGACTTCTCATGATATTGTTATATATATTTACTATATGAAAAGTCTCAATCCGTAGACATCCTAAAAGTGTCCATTAATAAGGTAGAAAAGGCAGTTAGATAAAAAATTAAAAATATTGAAGTTTGATAGGGGTGATAAATATTATAGTAAGTTTGATGAAAGCGGACAATGTTTATATCTATTTGCAAAGTTTCTTAGAAGTCAAGAGAAATATGTACAGTGTATAATACTTAGTACATCTCAACAAAATATTATAGTTGAAAGGTATAATCGTACTCTTATGGACATGATTTAGAGTATGTTAAGTTATAATGCTGTACCTTTATTATTATGAATGCATGCATTAAGAACCAATGCATATTTGCTTAATAAGGTTCCTAATAAGGTAATTATTAAGAGTCCTTATGAATTGTGGATATGAAGGAAACATAGTTTAAGACATCTTCATATTTGACGTTGCCTGTATGATCTATGTGAAAAGAACATTAATACGAGAGCCATTATTGGTTATTTAATCAACTATCTTGAAAAGTTAAAAATGTATAGATTTTACTGTCTTAACTATAGTATAAGAATAGTTGAGTTTGGTAATTTTCAATTTATTGAAAATGGTCAAATTAGTGGGAGTGGAGAACCATGGAAAGTGGATATACAAGCAGGTCGAGTAAAAACTCCTCTATCTAGATTTGTTTCCCTAATTATTTTCCATCTTATTGTATCACAGTTACACAACATGCTGGAATAATAAATTAATATTCCAATCCCCTTAAGTTGAATATATTAATGATGAATTAGTTAATGATGTGCAAGTTACAAATAAATAAGTGAGTCCACAAGAAATAGCATTGTGAAGGTTTGTAAGGATAAAAAGACCGGCTTTTTAAAATGACTATGTTATTTATTCACTTGAATATGAATAAAATTGAAAATTATTTATGATCCAATCTAGTTCAAATAAGTCATAAAATATAGAAATTCTGAAAAGTAGTTCAATGGTATGAAATAAGAGTCAAAATCAATGGATGACAATAAAATTTAGGAACTAGTTACATTGCCAAAAGGTACAAAGTAAGTGGGTTGTAAATGGGTCTTTAAGACCAAATGTAACTTACAAAGTAACATTGAAAGGTATGAAGCTAAACTTATTGCAAAAGGTTACATTAAAAAAAAGGCATTAACTATAAAGAGGCCTTCTCCCTAGTTTTAAAAAGGACTCTTTAAGGATTGTTATAGCTTTGGTGACTTATTATAATTTGGAGCTTCACCAAATGGACATAAAAACCACCTTTCTAAATAATGACTTGGAAGATGAAGTTTATATTAATCAACCATAAATTTTCTTAGCAAAAAAAGAAGAAGAAGGAACATTTAGTGTGTAAATTAAATAAATCAATATATAAATTGAAACAAGCTTCTCGACAATGGTACATTAAGTTTAATGATACCATTACATCATATGGTTTCATAGAGAATATTGTTAATCAATATATCTATATGAAGGTTAGTGGGAGCAAGTTCATTATATTAGTTTTATATATTAACGATATCATTCTTGTTGTTAATGAGATTGTTTAGTTATATGATGTAAATAATTTTCTCTCTAATAATTTCTAAATGAACTATATGGGTGAGGCATTCTATGTGATAGAAATAGAAATATTTCGTGATAGATCATAAGGATTGTTAGGATTGTCTAAAAAAAGTTATATTTAGAAAGTATTAGAGAGATTTAGAATAGAAAAATGCTCTATAGGAATAATTCCAATTTAAAAATATGACCAATTTAGAGAAATGCAATTTCTAAAGAACGATTTAAAGTGAAAGGTAATGGAGTTTATTCCCCATATGTCTATAGCTTGGAGTTTAATATATGCTTAAAGATGCACTCGGCTAGATATCAGTTTTGCTATTGGAATGTTAGATCGATATCAAAGTAATCCTAGAATGGACCACTGGAAAGATGCAAAGAAAGCATTTAAATATTTACAAGGTATAAAGGATCATATGTTCATATACAGAAGGGCAAACCATTTCAAATTGATATGCTACTCGGATTCAGACTATGTTGGATGTGTAGACTCAAGAAAATCTACTTTTGATTACATGTTCCTATTAGTTAGAGGAGCAGTTTCATGGAAGAGTGGAAAGTAGTAAATTATTGATACTTCCACT
Source organism: Pinacopodium congolense (assembly GCA_028565735.1). Taxonomy (NCBI): domain Eukaryota; kingdom Viridiplantae; phylum Streptophyta; class Magnoliopsida; order Malpighiales; family Erythroxylaceae; genus Pinacopodium; species Pinacopodium congolense. The sequence continues at coordinate 16,863 of JAOXYD010091153.1, forward strand.
ATAGAGGCTGAGTTTGTAGCATGCTTTGAGGGTACAGAGGGTACAATTTATGCATTGTGGTTATAAAACTTTATCATAAGTTTTGGTATTATCGACAGTATAGGTAGACCATTAAGAATTTATTATGATAACTTTGTAGTTATTTTCTTTTCTAAGAATGACAAGTATTCAAAGGGCGTGAAACAAATGAATTTAAAGTATTTGTCTGTGAAAGAAGAAGTACAAAAACATAAAGTGTCAATTGAGTATATTAGTATTGATTTGATGGTAACGGATTTGTTAACTAAATAATTGACAATCAAATCATTTATTGACCATGTTGAATGGATGGACATCATAGATAAATCTTTGTTAGCATATTATTATGACATGTATATATACATATGTGTGTCTTACTCGATTTGTTCTAAAACTTGTGAATTCAATTACAATCATGTTTTTGCTTAACCATGTGTTATCCATATTATATTGCATATAAGTATTGTTTCTGTACAATAATAGTTACAGTATTATCTACTTAAAGTTTTATAAGTTAAGTTGGTTATGCGATATATGAAAGTAATTATATTATATAACTTATGAATGCCATAATTCAGTCATCTTAATTCAATTAATAATGACTTGATAGATTCAATTTCTAATATGCACTTAAAGTTTGTTAGTGAATCAACAAGTCATAATATGGGTCAAGTGGGAGATTGTTAGACTATTAATATAAATGTCAAATATATTTTATAAAATTTGAGTCCAATTAAAAACACCTTAGATAATGGTTAATGGGTTTTAAGGATTTTAGACCCAAATGGGTCTAAAAATCCTTTCCTTCGCCTTTTAATCACAATAAAACTGGAAGTTTTAAAAGTGTACAGAAAACATAAGAGCATTTCTCAACCATTAGAGAAAAAAAAGAAAAGGTGAGAGGGAATAAAGCAACACAGATTTACAACCGAAAGTAACATAGATAATGGTATATTTTATTCTTTAATGTTTCTATAGGCATGATCAGAACTATGCTAATCTATCCTATATAAATACACCTATTGTCTATATATTTTATAAATTGTGACATATAATTTGTATTATAAGATTACATTATGTAAAAAAAAAAGGTTTTTAATAATATATGTAGGTTCATCAAATATAATGCTAATTCAAAATTATTTGTTAGAAAATAGTGATCAAGCCTATAACTTTGTTAACAAAATAAAGCCACATGTCTCAAGCACATTGCATCTTCTTCATTCACGTGCCCTCTATTTCAGTTGCATTCTCTCCTCCAAAAAGGAGTGGTCTTGACCACCCTCATTTGCCATGGATTTCTTAGTCGATGATGTCACCAATATTAGCTTCACTTCCACAGCCACCATCGTCACTCTTCCCGAATTTGAACCAAGCTTTACCCCTGTGACATCATCATCTTGCATTAACGCCACTGAAACTCTCCACTCCACCTCCTCCGAGTCTTACAGTGTGCTCTTATGTAATGTGCGTTGAAATGTTATTTGATGAATGGAGCCTATTTCATTGACTTGGAAGCGCCATTTAGAGATCATGTACCTCGTATAACTTAAGGGTGGAAATGGTCACCTTTTTGCCACCAAAATCATGGACAAAAAGGAAATGGCAGCCAAAAGTAACGAGATTATAGTTAGAATTGAGAGAGAGATGTTAGAAATGTTGGATCAACCGTTCCTACCCAAATGACATATTGCATTAGACTTTATAAGATGGTCTTGTTTGCTGACAGAGATCTACTCTCATGGTGACTTTTATGTTCTTCGCCTAAAGCAGCCTGATGGATGCTTTAGAACGAAAGTTATCTTGTAAAGAAATATTACATAAATATTACATTAGACCCATAATTCTACGCATTATGCCAACACGAAATAGATATGTTATTTGGAATGTGTAACTTTTGCGTAATTAAAACATACTAAAAAAAGAGTGCATGATGTCACGGCCTCAAACTTTTCCTACAGACTAACAATGTGACACTAGTAAACTTCTCGACTTGGAAACGCCTATTATGGCTAGAATGCTAGTTAAGCCTTCTCACAAGTACTACTTAAGAGTGCTTTGATCGAAAACTTGGAAGAAGTTATATGAAAGGAGAAAGATTGCAAAAATGACACAGGTGTTGGAGAACTTAAAGAATTCTTTTATTTCTTAGGAATGCTATACAATTGGGGATGTATGGGAAGCTTTACCAATAATCCTCTACCTCCTCAATGGATGGTTAGGATTTATTTGATCTAACAATTATAAAGAATATTCTGCCATCTACTCCTACCTACCACCATTATTTGCTCCACCAATTAAGAAGATAATTTTGGGTTTAGAGTCTTCCACTTAACTCTAGATGTGATGAGAGTCTTCTAGAGAATTCAATGGTCTTTCTATGAAACCTCATAGCTCGATGTGCCAAATTGTCACTCCGTGACATTCTCCCTCACTCAACTTGGCAACGTCATCGTTGCTTTTATCTTGTACGTCTGTTGTACTGCTTTATGTTTTCCTTCCTCAACCTTTGTCTCCATAGTTTTAGCAGTTGCTTGCTTTTGGTATTTGACATCCCACCTTTATGTCTGAATCGGCATGTCCTCACTCAACTTGCTAATTCTCTTGAACTCATGGCTTGTAAGCTATGCTTCTTCTTCTCTTTAAAGGAATACATCAAAGGACTTCTCAAACTTGTAATGGCTTCCAAACTTTCCTTACTCCCTCGAGCATCTACCTCTATGATTTCTCATTTAGGCTTTGACTACATCACTAAGTCACATGTTGTCACAAAAGCCTACCAACTTGCTTACTTGAATGTGGTCTTGAGGAAATGGCTCCATGCCATAAAGTTTGCCTTCTCCAAAAACTTGGGAGTCTTCACCCATTAACTCCTTCGATTACCTCATAACTTAATCGAACTCCGAAGATACCTTATCTTGCACCATCTTGCCATTATGATCCACTTTTCTCCTTAGTTAAAGTTTCAGCATATCGGATGGCATCCCTTAAAAAAATTAGATTGCCAAAATATGCTTGGCTTGGATGTTGGTTTCCCTTGATAGCAGCACTATACATGTTTTGCCTTCCTCTAAGATGCATATAGCATTGGTAAACGAGATTTTTATCACCTTAACGCTATCGAAGAACTCTATATCGAGCACTATAAGATAATCATCCAATGAAACAACCAAAAGGTTAATAAAGTCATACGAATCATACAAGCATACCTTTATGTCTTGGGAACTACTATATATGGAAATAAGCTCGGAGTTGAAGGCTTTGATCCACCCTTGCTCTTTGATATAGTTGATGCCTAATCGATTTACTTTGTCTATTCGAATGAAGTTATTGGTAGTTCATGTGTCCACTAATTCTTTCATTGTGTGGCCACCAACTTTAGCTTTTACAAATAAGCGATCCTTCTTCTCGAACTTAGGAATCTTTTTTATGGTACTGAGGAGTTGTAAGGAATACATCCTTACCTCTTCGAGTTGGATCTCCTCCTTTTCCTTGATCAATGTCGAGAGCTTACTCTTCTTTAAGCAATCTCTCACCTTATGCAAACAATCACAAAGGAGACATTTAGGTTGGAATTTTTCCTTACCTTGGTCTCTATTGGTGCTTTTACCCTTATTGAATTTGCCATGTTTTGGAGATTTGTCCTTATCGTATGGGTGGTCTCCCCCACTCATCTCCTTGTTACCCTCTTCCTTGTGAGAATTAGGCTTATCAGAATTCTTAAACTCCATAAAGGATTTGACAATGGCAATAGCACTAGTAAGGTCTTGCAATACATGATGTTGAATCTTTATCTTGACCTAATTTTAGAGTCTATCATTGAATGTAAAGAGTGCCTCCTTATCGGGATAGTCAAGTATCTCTAATACCACTTCGAAGAACTCTTTCACGTAATCCCTAATACTTCCATCTTGGTGGAGGTGTCTTAGCTTGACTCTCACCTCCTCTTTGGCACTTTCAGAATATAACTGCTCTTGAGTTCTCTCTTGAACTTGGCCTATGTATTGATGGTACATGTCCCTCTCTCGATATCCTAATATCTCCTCCTCTACTATAAGAGTGTGATATCTTCAAGGAAGAGTGTAGCACTATCAATCTTCCTAGTGTCTTCTATAATATCGATTGTTTTGAAATACAGCTCCAAGCCCCACAAGAAATTGCCCACCTCCTTTACATTCCTCAACCTTTTGAACATCTTAGACTTCGGAACATGCACCTTCGAAAGATTGCTGACTATTGTTGGTATGAAAATGCTTCCCCTTGAGTGATTGCCTTCTTGCATACCACGACCTCTTTCTTAGTCTCCTTTAACTCATTGGAAACCTTTTCGAGCTCTTCCTTCATCATAACAATCTTGAATTAGAAAACTCCCTTCAAGCCTCCACTTAGTCTAGATATTTTGAGAAGACTTCGTTCAAGGTACCTTACATCTCTCCATAAAGCTCCTCATGTTTATTACCGAGTTCCTCGACCTTTTCTTACCCCTCGACTAAGACAATTTTCGCTCTTAGCCTTAATGTCTACCAAGGCTTCCCTCAACCTTGATCTTCCATAGTTGAATTGCTTGGAAGTTCCCTTAACATAGGTAGTCTCACTTTCTACATTGGCCATCTTTCAAGCAAAAAACAAGTAGATTTGAGAGAAGAACTTACTTGTTTAGAACTGTTTAACTTTGATATCAATTGTTAAGGGCTCGAACTTTTCCTACCGATGAACCGTGCGACACTATAAAACTCTTCTTACCATGGCTATAATGCTAGTTAACCCTTCTCACAAATACTACTTAAGAATACTTTGATCAAACACTTGGCAGAAAGTTATATGAAGGGAGAAAGATGACAACGTTAACACAAGTGTTGGAGAATTTAGAAAATTCTCTTATAAATGAAGAAAGCTATACAATTAGGGATTTATGGGATGCTTTACCAATAATCCTCCACCTCCTCAATAAATAGTTATGATTTTTTTAATCTAATGATTACAAAAAATGTTCTACTACTTACTCCCATCGACCACCATTAATTGCTCCACCAATCAAGAAACTAATTATAGGATTAGAGTCTTCATTTAACTCTAGATGTGTGGAGATTCTTCTAGAGAATTTTGGGATTTCCTACGAAACCTTATAGCTCGATGCACCAAACTGTCACTCCGTGACAATGGGTACAGGGATTAACCAATAAAGGCTATAGTTGGCTGTAGTTACATCATGAAATGTGATGGCACCTAGTTAATGAGTGTTGAGGTATTTGAATTTTTATCAGCTATCAACATATGTGTAAGCCTTATGGCGTCCAAGAAGGAAGGTGAATTGTGTTGATGGGCATTCTCTATTGATTTTGATTGAACATATTGTTATGTTTTTGCCTCTTTATTGTCTGAATTACACTAATATATAGCTATTATTGTTTATTTCAGGTGTATATTGGCGTTAGAGAAATTTGTAAAGATTTGGATGAAATTGGAGCTTGTTTTGGTGAATAAAGAGGAGTTATACATTCGGTGCTTAAAGCTCTATATACGACGGTCAAATGAGAAGAGTTCGGTCGACCAAATAGTAAGGATTGATCGACCGAATGAAGAATCAAAAGAGGTTGGTTGACTGAATTAAGAAAAAAAGAGGTCGGTTGACCGAATAATTTGTAACAAGTTGTTCGATCATCTGCATAGTAGAATCAGTTGACCGAATGAAGGCCACAAGGAAGAATCGGTTGATTGGATGGTAAAGGTTGGTCGATCGATACCGGCCGTATAATCTCTTATATGCAGCATTTCATTTTAAAATTAGCATGAAATATAACTGAAATGACGACGCATAACTTATTAACCCTAGCAGTCTCCATTCGCATATAAATATAGACTAAAACACACAGAAGGAGGGTCGGCAGACTAAAGAGAAATCGTGAGGGAGAGTCGATAGAAGCATTTTTGTTCCTTTTTCTTAAGGTTTTATATAGTTTTTATGTTCTTTCTGGTTTTATCTTGCATTTGCTAGTGGATTGTAGTCCCTAGAGTTTGCAGGAGGTTTTAAGGAAGAGATTTCAACTAGATTGGACCAAGATTTGGTTGTAATTCTTTCTCTTTCTCACTCTTTTGTATGAAATCTTATTTTCCATCAATGAACATGTGTTTTATTACTTTAATCTTGAGTTTATTGATTATGTTGTGTATTTAACTTACTGAGTTGGGGTTAGGATGAAATGGATTTTATGTTTAGAGGACTTTGGCCTAATTAAAGAGCTCAAATTGATCTTAATTAAGTGACTATCTTAGTTAGATCATTAGATAATTAAAGGACCTTGACCATAAGCTTTTAATTGTTGGAATATTAATTAGGTAACACAATTAAAATTAGGTGTGGTCTAAGCCCTAAGGTCTTTTGTGAGTATTCCTAGGATTAACGAACTTAATTATAGGCACCTTGATATTAATGCCTTTTATTCCAATTTGCCTATTAGACCAAGATAGATGAATTGAGTCTAGGAGAGAAAAGATGTTTCCATGACCATTGGTTGTGTCTTATATTAGTGATGTATGCCTTAAATCTGTCTAATGAAATGTGTTTCTTATTTGTTAAATCCATTGCGATCGGAGCCCTAACTAAATTATAAATTGTTAGACTCCTTTCCTTTAGCTTATGATTATATTAAACCTTATTTGTTTTGGTTTTTGTTTGTTTCTTATTTATTTCTCTTAATCAATTAGTATGGAGTTGTGTAGATAATCTTACATTAATTGACCTAGTGTTATGCTCGGATTCCTAGGGAGACGATACTTGGGGTTTACTATATTTTATACTACTTGTTGACATAGTGCTTACCTTTGGTTGGTCTAAGATTAAATTGATCAGAATTATAAGTTGTTTAGACTGTAATAAGTTTTTGGCATCGTTACAGGGGAATCTAGTTTGATACTACTGGGTTTGTTGGTGTTGATTATTCTAGACTATCTAGACTACTTGAGGTACGACAACTTTGTGGCTTCAGTCGATGAGAGCAGAGTTAAGTGGATAACTTAATAGCACTATAGGAGCCACATCTATGGGTTCTTTGAGACGCCTCCACAAAGTTACTACTATCAACAATAAGAAGAATTAAGATTGAGGAAGCTACTGATAAGGGCCATCTCCATATCTAAGTGTGTTGATTTCTTGGATATGGAGATGGCCCTCATTAGTAGCTCCCTCAATCTTAATTCTTTTTACTGTTGATTGTAGTAACTTTGTGGAGACGTCTCAAAGAATCGATAAGTGTGGCTCTTATAGTGCTCATAAGTCATCCACTCAACTCTGCTCTCATCAACTGAAGCCACGAAGTTATTGTACCACTAGTAGTCTAGATAGTCTAGAATAATCAACACCAATAAACCCAATATTAATAAACTAGATTCCCCGGCAACAATGCCAAAAACTTGTACGTATGTCTATTAATTTTATTAGCATAACAACTCTTGACTGTAGGCAAGTGATTGGATATTAAAATCCTTTACTAAGGTACCTGATACAAGCAACTGGAGGTATCTAGAGCGAATTAGCAGTAGGTGCAAAGACTCATTCATCTTTGGTATGTCATCCTAGATATGAGGACTTCAGCCGAAGGTATGGAACTCTGAAGAGAATTATTATTCTCTAACATTAAGGTCTAGCTAAAGACCTTAAAGAAGCGCTTGTTGGGAGGAAACCCAACTTTGTAGGACCATAGATTTAAATTTCTATCTTTTGTTTTTATTTGTGTGTTTAGTTTTCTCTTTTACTTTCACTCTTCTTTTGTGTCTTGTTCTCTTATATTTCAGTTAGCATGGAAGGTTGCTGTGCGACAACATACATTCAAGGAAGTTCTATTGTTCCTTTCTCTTTCCCTTTACTGTTTTTTTTATGTTCAATTCAAGTGTGGGGGGAATGAGTTGATTTTGATGTTGAGAGTGACAGACTTGGATTATTGCGCGTCTTTTTATAGCTAACTTGGTCATTTTGATTGGAAATCATGCTTAACTTGGTTAAATGTTAGCTGGTATATATTGATGTGATGAATGGGATTGGTATGATTGGTATGAAATAATTCTTGTTTGATCATGACTTTTCTGAATTGTATTTATGGATGTATGGTGGAACTGATTCCTTTTGTATAATCCTAAGTTGATATAGAAAGTCCAATGGATTTGTATATAAATTTGGAATAGAATTTAATATATGCATTATGAATTTAATTATGTGAGTGAATTTAGAAGTCTATAAAACTAATTGTGAATATTGTTGATCGATGAAATTTGGTTTATATCGTGATTTTGGAAAATGGATGCTTGATGATCATTGTGATTTTTTATATGTAGAATAATTTTTGTTTCGCAAGGAAAAATAAAGAGAAACGTAAAGAGAAAAGAAAAGAAAAAAAAATGAGAGAAAGAATAGAAAAAGAAAAAAATGCGAGAAATGAAAGAAAAAAATAGAGTTAGTTGAGCAATTTTTCACTCCACTGGCGTCATACCTCATTGAGTCGAAGTCCATGAGTGGTGTAATAACAAGTTAGTGTAAGGTAGTTTGGTTAAGTAACCAAGGGTGTTCATGATACAGTGTTCACTTTTGCGTCTACAAGACCAAGTGACCTCCCAACCAAGCTTTTGCTCATTAGTGTTTGAGTGCGTATGTGCTTATTTGTGTTCATTTTATATATGAGATGGATTATTATGAATTAGGTTGATATTTAAGAAGGCATAATGTTAACCAAGTAGAATTGTGATTTAATGTGAACGATTGGTTGCATGGTACAACGGCACCATATTCATGCACAACAGCACTGTTGTACTGAAGAACAGCCCGCCATTATGGGTATAATTAAGC
>JAOXYD010091172.1:0-12010 GCA_028565735.1 Pinacopodium congolense
TATCAATCCTCGTGGGATCGATACCGTTCTTTACTACAAGTACGACCCGTATACTTGCGGTTTTGAGTGTAAAACTTACAGTTGTTTGTTTTGCGATATTTTATTTACTCAACACTTTTCTCTCTATTTTTTTTCTTTCAATTTTTATTTTCTTTTCTCTTTTCCTTTATCTTTATTTTTCCTTGAAAAAAAAAAGTATTTTACATATAAAACATCATAATGATCATCAAGCATCCATTTTCTAAAGTCATGATATAAACCAAATGTCATCGATCCTTAATATTCATAATTAGTTTCCTAGACTTCCAAATTCTCTCACACAATCAAATTCATAGTGCATATATTAAATTCTATTCCAAATTTACATGCAAATCCATTCAACTTTTTATATCAACTTAGTAATATGCAAAAGGAATCAATTCCACTATATATCCATAACCACAATTCGGAAAAGTCATAATCAAATAAGTCCATACCAATTATACCAATCACAGCCATCACATCAAGATATAACAGCTAACATTTTACTAAGCTTAGCATGATTTGCAATCAAAATGACCAAGTTAGCTACAAAAATATGCACAATAATCCAAGTGTGTCACTTTCAACATCAAAATCAACTCATTCCCCCCATACTTGAATTGAACATTAAAGAAAAATAAAGGGAAAGAGAAAGGAATTATGAAACTTCCCTGAATATATACATTGTTGCACTGCAACCATCTATGCTTACTAAAAGATAAGAGATCAAGACACAAAATAATAGTGAAAGTAAAAAGACAACAAATCACACAACGAAAACAAAAGACAAAAATTTAAGTCTATGGTCCTACAAGGATGACTTGCCTCTAAACAAGTACTTCTTTAAGGTCCTTAGCTAGACCTTAATGTTAGAGAATAATGATTCTCTTCATAAGTCCATACCTTCGGTCGAAATCCTTATATCTAGGATGACTTACCAAAAATGAAAGAGCATTTTCACTTACTGCCAATTTGCTCTTCATACCTCCTATTACTTGTCTCAGATACCTTAATAATTTGGCATCCAATCACTTGCCTCTAGTCAAGAATTTTTGTACTAATAAAATCAATGAATAGGGGTACTTGGTTTTCATTATTAAAGCTCGCATCATCAATAACTTCTTCTTCCTTCTTGATCAAGTTGTTGATCAGCTCCTCACTATATGTAAATGAAGACTCCTCAATTGACTCATTTGGCTCTACTTTTAGACTGTTAGGTGCACTCTATTGTTAGGGCGAGGCATTTAATCTATACAGCAATCCTATTTGCATCACTAAATCATGGGTGGAAACTATAAGGCGTTCAATGAGAGCATTCATATCGGCAAGCTATAGAATAGTTTCTCCAATCTTGACTCCTCCTCTTCTTGAAATGATTGATCCATTTATGGGGCAAGTTGGAGATGGGCGTCTAGATAGCTTGGACTTGAGCTTTTGATGCGGCTATGGCCTTCTCTAGGATATTGGTTGACCTTCATCCCTCTAATATAGAGATAGGCCTCATCAATAACTCGCTCAATCTTGATTCTTCTTCTTGTTGTTGATAATAAATTTAAGGAGGCGACTTATAGCAAGCATGATCCCTACAAGAAGGGCCAGGATGATGTTAATTATAATATCTATAGGTGTTGCTCCCTTGATGTTCATAAGACATCCAGTCAGCTCTTCCTCCTTTGACCGAACACATAAAATTGTCGTACCCTAATAGTAAAGATAGTCTTGCATATCCATGTCAGTGCCTACCTGCAATCACCAAAACAACAATGTGCATCACTAGAACTCATAGAACATAAACACAAGAAAACAATAAATAAAACAAAGTTAAGAATAATCAACACCAATAAATACAATGTTAACAAACTAGATTCCCTGGTAACAACGCCAAAGCTTTGTTGCAGTCTAAATAACTTATAATTGTAATCAATTTAATCCTAGACCAACCAAATGCAAGTGTACCTTGGCAACAAGTAACATAAAATGGAGTAAACCCAAGTGTCATTCTCCCAAGGAATCTGAGTTTAATACGAGATCAATTAATGTAAGATTTTTTAGACAACTCCAAATTGATTGATTAAGAGGAAAAAATAAGAAACAAATGAAAATGAAAAAAAAACAAGGTTCAATCTAAACATAAGATAAAGGAAAGGAGTAAAACAAATGATAATTTATCTAGTGCTTCAGATTTAATGGGTTAAGCAAACAAGAACACAACATTGGATAGACTTAGGGCCTACTTCACAAGACACAATCAATGGTCATGGAAAGATCTTTTCTCTTCTAAACTCAATTAATCTATTTTGGTCCAACAAACGGATTGAAATAAAAGGCTTTAATCTCAAAATACCTAAAATTAAGTTTGTTAATCTTAGGAACCCTCATAAAATACTCTAAGGCCGGTTCAACACCTAAATTTAATTGTGTTACGTAATTAATCTTCCAATAATTAGCAGCTCATGGTCAGGGTCCCCTGATCATCTAAAAACCCTACTAAGATAGCCAATGAAAGCAAGATTATGTATTAAGCACTTTAACTAGATAAAATTCCTCCAAAAAACACAAACCTATACAAATCCTAACCCTAGCTAGGCATTTAAGCACATCAATTCATTAATAGAAACAAGAATGTAATAATAAAACACATATCCATCGATAATAACAAGATTTAATACAAAATAGAAACAAAAATGGCTCCAAACCAATAGCCAATGTGAGGATTAAACCAAAAGAAAACAAAAAAACTATACAAAAACTAGCTAAAAAGGAACGAAAACGCCTAAGTAAGATGCTTCCCAACTTCTGTCGACTCTCCTCCCTCGATTCCTCTAGTGTCTCTATGCCTTTGTGGACTTTCATATGCATCTGGAGGCTACTTTAGGGCTTTTGAGGATGAACTGATGTCATTTCTTATAGGTTCAGCATTGATTTTAAGTAAAACACTGTGAATAGGAGCTTATACGATATACTCGGTCAATCGATCCTTGTTATTCAATCGACCGATCCTTGCCATTCAGTCGACCGATCCTTGCCATTCGGCCGAATGATCAACATCATATATGGAACTTTAAGCACCGAATGTCTAAGTCCTCTTTATGCCCCAAAACAAGCTCCAATTGACTCCAAATCTCCACAATATGCTCCAAAATCGATATACACCTGAAAGTAACAATACTAGCTCTATATTGGTGTAATTCAACCATTAAATGGGCAAAAACATAATGAAATATGCTATCAAAATCAATAGAATTCACCCATAAACAAATACTTTATATTGTTTTGATTTAATTCTGTTATAGAATAAAGTGATGATGGTTTCAGAAAATCAAAAAAAAATTTATTGTTTCTTCTGCTTTGTGATGTGACTGCATTTTAATTTTGCATCATGAGTAGGAATGAAAAATCCTAAATGTGTCAAAGCATTTAGATCATCATATAAGCGATTGTTTTGAATGATATAATGAATTTTTCAATAAGAATATATTTCCTTTTTTTCCCTTTAAACTCATACTAATTTGAATATATATAAATTTTAAGTTATCTACATAAAAAAATTGCTTTTAACATGTTTTAGCTCTAACTTAAGTTCTTATATAGGAATAGGTACAATTAAAACGTGAATAATTCCATATTTTACAATTGTAGAAAAGACATCAACGAACTTTATTTCATTGGTTATACCCTTATTTTCTTATAAAAATTCGATTTACAACCAATGATCTCCTTTTTAGGTGGTGAGTTCACCAATTTCTAACTGTCATGTCTTAGTAAGGACTCAATCTCCTTATGTATAACTACTAACCACTTAGATAAATTTATATTATATTTAAGGTTCACTATATTACTTTTTTCTTACGCCACCATTAAGGAATAAGCCACAAAATTAGTCTTAATAAATATTTCAGCCCTACTAATATTTTATCCATGCCTAGTTATATATATGACTCCATTTTTTGGTGAATTTTCATCTTTCTCTGACTCCTCCTCCTAATCTTCATCATCTTCAAAGTTAACAATGTAGGTTTAATTAGGATCAAGATGATGTGATATAGCAATTTCTACTTCACTGATCTCTAACTCTCTCTTTAATTACATTAGAAGAAGAGACACTTTTTTTTTTCAAAGTGAAACATTAAAATTTCATGAGATACTGCATTTTTTGTGATTATAATTTTATAACTTAGAATCAAGAATATATAGCCAATATCCCTTTATAACTTGTTCATACCTAAGAAATATACATCTTTTTTATGCTGAGCTAAATTCACTATCTTATCATAGACACGGTTGCACGATAACTAAATACATGTAAATTAGAGAATAATAAGGTTTACCAAATCATATTTCATTTATATTCTTAAAATTAAAATATGTGTGATGAACAAAAATTTACCATATAACATGATGTTGAAAATACCTCAACCTAAAACTATTTAGAAAAACTAATATTTAGCTATGAAATTCCAACTCTCTAACATTATTTTATTTATACATTTGACTACATTATTCTCCTTCTATTGTGCATTGTTTTGGATATACCATGACTTTTAAAAAATTCATTAGACTCTCCTCTATAAAAATTTCAAAACATTATCACTATTAAGACTCTTAATTCTTTCTTCATTTGATTTTAAATTAATACCTTCCATCATTTAAATTTAAAAAGCATATCACTGTTATGTTTGATAAAGTAAACTATAACTTCTTATAGTAGTCATCATATAAGGGTAATAATGTATTCAACTTCACATCTAGAAGGAACCTAAGCAAGTAACTAAAGATTTAAAAAGATGTAGTCAAAAGTAGCTTTGATTCTATGCATGGCTAAACTGAACTTAACTATTTTCTTCTTCTTAAAAATGAAATGCTCAGTCCTTTAGCTACTAGCTATTCTTTTTTACTCGCTAAGGTCATATCATTCTCACTCATTTTTCAAAGTCTCACTTGTTATAACCTAGTGACCTTAAAATCTAACAAAGAAGATGTGGTTATCAAAGTTGTACTTATAATTTTAATACATTTAAAAAGGAAAAAGGAAAAAAAGTATTTCCATCTAATATTTACAATGTATCAATCTTCTTAGCTTTCATCATGATTATAGTGCCTTTTGTAACTTTAGCCATCCACCTACACTAATGTAACTTTACCTGTTGGCACCAATGATATATATGGAAATTGATTTATTTTCCAAACTTAGGAATACGTCAAATGCTTGTTAGAGTTCTCACTATATTATCACGTATCTTGACTTAGGTAATTTCCATACTAGAAATATAATAAGTTTTGTTATTTCCATTAATATAAATATACTAAGGGTGGCTTGGTAATAATCAGTCCTCCTTCATTTTTTATTAATGGACATTTTATGCTAGAATGTAAGGGGAATAAATAACCCTAAGAAACAAAAAAATTTTCTAGAATACATTAAGGAAATAAAAATTATGATGTTTTCTCTATTGGAAACTAAGCTAAGGAAGAGTTGTATGCATAAAATAAATTTTTTAAATTTCACTTGGATCAAAATCACTAATTATGCATCACGCTATTCATATGGATCTTAACAAGATTAAAATCAGTGCAATTCATATGTCTTATCAATACATTTATTTGGATCTTAGCTTAATCCAAGGTGGATTGAAATTCCATGAAATATTTTCTATGATTCTAACAATGCTTTTTAAAGAAGTTTATTATGGAAAAAATTGGAAGGAATTTTAGTTGTTGGAGATTTCAATACTTATTTAGTAACAGTGTATCTAAGGTTAGTGTAACAGATCTTAATATGAAAGGGGACTTTTATACTTAGCGTAATAAACAACATGGTATGTGGTTTATTAGAAAGAAATTGGATGATAACATGGTAAATGGAATATGGATTCATAAGCTTAGGGAGAGTATAGCTACTGTTAATAATCAATTATTCTCTGATCATACTCCTATCACTATCGATGGGTTAAATGTATTATAAAGGGGAAAATGACCTTTCATATTTAATAATTATCTAGTAAATGATCCTGATTTAAGGTTGCTATTGCTAGAGGACAAGAGGAGCAAGTTAGTGGGTATCACTCTTATATCTATATGAAAAAGTTACATGCAATTAAGGAGCAACTGAAGAAACTAAGGGGATTTTTGGTCCTATATGGCACCTACGAGGGGGTGAATTAAGTTGAAAAATTTTATGAAAATTACAAAAACACTTTCAAAGAAATTGAGAAAACTAAAAAAAGATTAAATTAATGAAATAAACTTGTATTTATTGAATAAAATTAGAAATCAA
This sequence comes from Pinacopodium congolense, assembly GCA_028565735.1. Lineage (NCBI taxonomy): Eukaryota > Viridiplantae > Streptophyta > Magnoliopsida > Malpighiales > Erythroxylaceae > Pinacopodium > Pinacopodium congolense. Next base: position 6,296 of record JAOXYD010091172.1, read on the forward strand.
TACAAGAAATTATAGTTTCAAAAACTTACAAACTCCTTTTAGGCTCAAGGATAACCCTATTGTATTCTTTGTCTAAGGCTCAAGAATAATCTTGTTACGTTCCTTTTGAAGGCTCAAGAATAACCTCACTAGTACAATGCTTTATTATGCTAGAAGGACACTCACTCCCAAGGAGTACACAATAACAAGGCTGACTAACTTTTACCCACTATTCACTTTCTCAAAAACTCATAAGCCTTCATGTATTTGATTGTAACTTGTTTTCTTCCGTTGTATTTACTCCATACTAAAAAAACTATTTATACTAATAATCAAGATTAAATAGCCATTAATAAATCTCTAGCATTCATCTCTGCAACTAATGATTGTGATCATTGTGTAATATGACAGTTCCTAATTTTTTGCTATGTAATCTTCTTAGTTTGGTCGATTGATAAGAATGTTCAGTCGACTGGCCTTCTGGTTTTTCACATTCTTAGTTCCTCTTCATGACTGCATTTAGTTGACCAGACCTTTATCCTGATGTCTTTGGTCAATCGGTGTCCATTCAGTTGACCAATCTTTAGCCAACAATAACATTCACACTCAGATCAACATATTTGCTTCTCGTAAACACTTTAAGACTTTCCTTTCCATCGCACCTATTTTTATGACACACTAAATAAAATATTAGTAGTAAAGGTGTTTTGTCATCATCAAAATAAGGTGGAACCTCCCTCGGTTCAACAATATCCCCTTTTTTGGTGATGAAAAAATCATGTGATATTAAAACACAATACAACATACAAATATTTTCAAAACTTCCCTCTAAAATAAACAAGAATTCAAAACTTTACTCCACCTAAATTCATACATAAGGTGAACATGAAAGATATTCCATACGTACGCACATCACCTCTCCCCCTTTTTGGATTAAATATAAAAGGGTAAAAGTCATAAGGAATGCTCATTAATTATACTGATTTCTCTTTGAATTGTAAAAAAATGGTCTTCACATAAAGGTTTAGTAAAAATATATGCTAATTGATGCAATGTATCAAAAAACTCAAGCTCAATATCACCATTTTGCACATGATCTTGAATAAAATGATATTGAATTTCAATATGTTTAGTCTTAGAATGTTGGATGGGTTCTTAATCAAACAAATAGTATTTGTTTTATAACATGAAATGGGAATTTTATCAAGATTAAAACCATAATCCGTAATTTGATGTCTAATCCATAATACTTGAGTGTAATAGCTACTGATGGCTACATATTCGGCTTCCGTTGTAAATAGTATAACAAAATTTTGTTTCTTACAAAATATTGAAACCAATGCATTTCCTAAGGAATGACATGCACCAGATGTAATTTTCATATCTAACAAAACTACTCACATAATTAGCATCTGAACATCCAACCAAGTCCAAAGATGCATTTCTATAATACCAAAGTCTTAAGTTCAATGTGACACACAAGTATCGCAAAATATGTTTCACAGCTAACAAATGAGATTCCTTAGGAGAAGATTAAAAATGTGCATATAAATAAACACTAAACATAATATTAGAACAACTAGTAGTTAAACACAAAAAACTACCAATCATACCTTGAAATAATTTTAAGTCTACCTCTTTACCATCTTCATCCTTATTCAACTTGGTATATGTGCTCATGGGAGTGCCTAAAGGCTTTGTTTGATTCATGCCAAAATGGTTAAGAATTTCTCATGTGCACTTTAATTAATTGAAGAAGATTCTATCTTTCATTTGCTTGATTTGGAGTGTGTGGAAGAAGTTCAATTCTCCATCATATTAGTACCAAATTAATATCATCTATATATATTTGGATAATTAAAAAATCATTTTGATCATTCTTAATAAATAAGGTAGTATCTACTTTACCTTTCTTGAAACCATTGACCAGCAAAAATGCACGTCATCTATAGTACCATGCTTTAGGTGCTTGTTTTAAATCATATAATGCTTTGGATAGTTTAAAAACATGTTATGTGCATCATATCATTCAAAACCAGGGGGTTGCTCATCATATACTTCTTCTTGAATAAAACCATTCAAAAATGCACTTTTAACATCCATTTCAAAAAGTTTAAAACCTATGTGAGATGCAAATGCAAGAAATAGTCTAATGGCCTCTAATCTAGCAATGAGAGGAAACGTCTCATTATAATTTATTTCTTCTTCTTGGTTATACCCTTTAGCCACTAATCTTGCTTTATTTCTAACAATGTTACCTTGTTCATCTAATTTATTCTTAAAAACCTATTTTGTATCTATGATAGGATGATCTACGAGTCTAGGTACTAAAGTCCAAACTTTGTTTCATTCAAATTGTTCTAATTCCGCGTTCATAATTAAGATCCAATTCTATTCAATTAACGAATGATTTATAGTCCTAGGTTCGATCTTTGAGATAAATACAAGATATGATAAACTAAAATGAGATACAATGGCTACCCCATGGTGAATTCACCTATAATTTGGCTGGAAGGATGATCCTTCTTGTATTTCTAGTCTCACGGTAGCTCTTCAGCTCTTATTTCTTCACTTGGTTCATCAATTTATTCTTGGGAAGTTTGTCCTTTTTCTTCAAGTGAAAGGTTTTCTAAACTTTTGGATAAATCTACATCATCAAACTCAAGTACTTTATTTCTTTAGAAAGGACTAGTTTCATAAGAAAACAACATGCATAGATTCTTCAACTACATGCTTGTTTTTATTGTAAACTCTATATGCTTTACTAGTTAATGAATATCCTAATAAAATACCTTCGTTTGTTTTAGAGACAAATTTTCCCGAACTATTTAGTGTTCAAAATATAACATTTTTAATGAAAACCTTGAAATGACTAAATTTTTGGTTTCAATCGTTCAAAAGCTCATATAGCGTTTTGTTTAATTTATGTCTAATATTCAACCTATTGATAATATGACATATACATACAACGGCCTCGGACCAAAATTATTTTGATAAATTATACTCATTTATGATCGTTCGTGCCATTTCTTGTAAATATCTATTCTTTCTCTCTACTACACCGTTTTGTTGTGGTGCCCTAAATACAGAAAAGTTATGCATAATGCCTTGGTCATCACAAAAGCATTCAAACATATCATTCTCAATTTCTCTAACATGGTCACTTATAATATATGCAATAAAAAAAGATTTTTCATTTTCAATTTTCTTTGCAAAATTGACAAATGAATTAAAACATTCATCTTTCGTACTCAAGAACAAAACCCAAGGGAACCTACTAAAATCATAATCAATAACAAAGGCTATGATTTTCCTCCTAAGGTAGCTACTCTAATAGGACCAAATAAATCCATATGATGCAATTCAAGTGGTCTACTAAAATCTTGCTTTGAAAGGAGTTTCTTACTTGTTTTTCCATTTGACATGCTCGACATATTTTATCCTTTTCGTGTTTCATGTTTCGAAGACCTCTAACAAGTTGTTTTGAATATAACTTCGAGAGGAGGTCCATACTTGGATGTCCAAGTGGTCGATGCCAAGTCCAGGCGAATTAACTCAAGGAAATCTAATACTTATCTTCGAGATTAGTAACATAGTGTAGATCAATAATGTAAATGTGTCCTTCTCTTTTTCCTAATAACACAATGCTATCGTCATCCATCTTAGATACAACACATTCATTTCCTACAAAACTAACTTTATATCTTTTATCACATAGTTGACTAACATTTAACAAGTTATGCTTTGAACCTTTAATAAGTATAACATTATTAATTAAAGGAAAATTATCTTGCCCCACTTTTTCAATGCTAATTACCTTACCCTTGACATTATCACTAAAAGTGACAAATCCTACATCCTTGCTTTTGAAAGTGATGAGTTGTGAGGGATCACCAACCATATGGCGTGAGCAACCACTATCTACATACCTGATTGCAGTTAACCACATACAAAATTAGCCTAAATAAATCTATCTTTCCATGAACAATTTAACCATTTAAATTGAAACAAACATTTGGCAAGTGTACCAGTCGAATCAAGTAATAAAGTGGAGTATATTTAAGACTCCGAGTATCGATTCCACTAGGAAGTTTATAGGATGTAAGTACTAGGTCAATCGGATTACAATTATCTAAAGAACACTCAACTTTATGTTTTAAGAAAATAAATACTAAAATCTAATATAAAAATCCTAGAAAATTCCAATCTATTATAAAAGAGCTACAGATTGCTTTTTTAGGTTTATTCAGTTAAGCTTTGGTGGTTGATGATTTAATTGATGGATCATTGATCCTTAATTTAGGGTCTTCTCTAATTCAAGGCAACGCTATGGTTAAGACACTAACTTATCTCTATTGGTCCTATCCTGAAGTTTGGTTATGCTTAAGACTTAGGTAATAGGCTTAAAGCTTACAAAGTCTAGCCCTAAATTATCCTAATCCAAGACTAGTATCCTCATGATTAACCAATCTTTGGTTAGTTCATTAATTTAAACCATGTTGTTTATTGACTTTTCTAATAACCTGGGTTGAGACTGTTGAATCCTAGATTATCTGAATGTAATATCCTAAGTGATCAGTTTAAGACAAGCATTAAACATTCAATAAACAAAGATTAACTCACTAATCATGCATTAATCATAAATTACACAATTAACCATCCATAAACACATTAAGCATAATAACTTAACTGAAATTAAACATTAAGCACAACAATTAATCAAAGCATATGATAAATATAACTTTATCAAATTCAATATAACAACAATAATATACAAAATTAAGAGTTTAGAATGAACCAAATCACATCCCCATATGGTGTTTTAACTTGAAACTATGTGACTACTACTGTTGGAACTTCAAAAAACTTGAAAAACTCAAATTACAAGAGAAAGAAATGAAAAACAAGCTAAGACTACTTTGATATAAAACTAATGTGTTTTGATCCTAAAATTGATTCCTAAAACATTTGGGAGAAGTCCATTTATATAAGGATTAAGTAGCTACAAGTGGAGGAATAAGACAAGCCGTAAATGTTTAAGATTTAAGTAAGAAATGACTGCTAAACGTGTAGTAATGGCACCCTGTTCATCAATAACGACATCTTGTTCAATGATTAATGTGACCCTAGTAGGGGGCCATTTTTAGTTGACTTTTAGTTTGAATTTTTAAAAAACTTTCATATTTTGACTCCAATCTTCATATTTAAGCTCCCTTATGCAAAGTAAATATAATAACACATAAATGAAACATTTCAGCACTAAAATAGGGTTCAATTAGCACCAAATAACATCAAAAAATGCTATAAATTTAACTCGTAACAAAAAGCATTTTGGATTCTTTTCCAACTCAATGATAACATTGGCAGGTAAAAGGAATAGGGAAGACTAGTATGGATGGAAGGAGTTCAAGACAAATACTACTTGATGAGAACCAAGGAACTAATGTGTAGACAATTACTAAAGACCCATTGCACATTTTAGATGGTCCAATTACAAGGTTAAGGGAGAAGATGAAGGAAGCACTTAATGAGCTGATTCAAGATATCTACATCAAACAAGTTATTTTGGCCTAAAAGAGAAGCCTTGAAGATGGAACATGCAGCCCAAGTATTATTCATATGGTCCAAGTACTTCGTGGGCAGATATTAGATTCAATTAGGTCATAAATGGGCTGATTAGCCCATTAAGGCTAGGTATTACGAATTTGGGCTAATGGGCATGCCAACCAGATTTGT
>JAOXYD010091192.1:0-12010 GCA_028565735.1 Pinacopodium congolense
GTTGGACTTAATTGTAAAGTTTAAGAAACTTTAGGTTCAAATATAAAATATTTGATTTAATTAAAATTAAATCAAAATTATAATTAAAGTTAAACTTTAATTATAATTTATGTTTAATTTTAAAATATTAGGAAAATATTATTTTTTCACTATATGAGGCAACACTAAGGTTGCTAGCACGACTCTATTTCCTTTAAAAAACGTTTTGAGTTATCTTCTAATAACTTGTGAATACCGTTAGAGGTCGGACACATATGCGGTTAAGTGGTTTTTCAGGATGGATACAAGAAGACGAAGTCTTTGATTAAGCTTGAAAAACAAGGTACAAATTTAGATTCATGCTTTATTATTTTTGCGATTTAATCTTATTATAGAATATCGAGATCTTAGCTTTATGGGGAATCGAAGAACATAAAATTTTGTTTTTTGTTGTTTTTGCTTCCGCTGCACAATTCGATCGCTTCCCGATTTCCCAACAGCCTTGTGGTTAAAGGATTCATAAAATATGAGGGAATTGACTATAAAAAACTTTCTAAAAAGTTGTAAGGCTTGCTTTAGCTAGATTAATACTGTCTATGTTAGATAAACATGAATCATGAATTATATCAATTGGATATATAGAACATTTTTTGTGGAGAATTAAAAGAAAACGTTTATATGGAGCAAAGTATAGGTTTCATTAGGATAGGCTAAGTGTATAAATTATGTTGATTGTTAAGATCAATTTATGGCTTGAAGTAGTCCCCAAGAAAGTGGTACATTTATTTTCATGGTGTAATTGTTTTGTAATTTTCACATGATTGATGACAACCACTATATGAACATTAAAAGATAGAAAAATAAATTTGTGATTTTATCCTCCAATGCCAATAATATTTTGATTACTTATAAAAACTTTTAGTGTGTTAAGCAAATAAAAAAAGTTATCTAAATTTGAGATGAAAATCATAGATGAAGCAGCATACATTCTTGAAGCCAATATTTTAAACAAAGAGAAAATTGTCACTTTTTAAAGCAATATATATTCTTCAAATTATTAAATGTTTACATATGTAAGATTGCAAGCAAGTTGATAATCCTATTATTAAAGGTAAGGATCTTAATTAATCAAAACTTTTGTTTGACAATGCCACAAAAAAAAGAATGTTTCTTATTCTAGTGAAGTTGAAGTGTCATTTATATAATGATGAGTATAATAAAAAATATTCATTTTGCCATCGATATAATGTGCAAATATTAGTCAAATATTTAGCATTTTCAACTACAATACAAATAGTTATTTGACATAGATTATTCTCGGATCATTTAGGAATTATTAAAATGAAAAATGTTTAAGTACTTATCAACTTTGATAGTTAAGAAACAATGACTTATATGAAAAATCCCAAATTTTGTTGCAAAACTAAGCACATGGATACTAAATATAGTTACGTAAAAGATACCATTATAGAAGGTGAAGTGGACTTAAAGCATACATCTATATATGATATAGTGGCAGCCCAATGACAAAGCAAATTCCAAAGATCTATATATTGGACATATCAAGTTACTAAAATTAGATATTGATGTGTTAACAAATATTTCTAAATGTAAGTTCATTCATTATATTGTCATTTTTAACTTTATAATACATTTTAAAATTATTTATTATATGATAAGAATTTTTTAATACTTATTATAAAGTATATTTCAATTGAATGAAATATTTAAATGTGAATCAATGAATATTTCAAACACTATAAAATATTGGCTCTCTCACACGAATACATGCCTTTAATATTTGCAATAAATAGAGATAAGGCAGATTTAAAGTTTATTAATTATGTAATAGTTGAGAGTAAGGAAATTAAATCATAAATGTCCCTTTGAATATAAAAACAAAAGGGAATTTTTTTGGAGTTACTAAATGGTCATTATATATGACTTAAGTTATAAGATATGAATTACAAAAGGATGAAATTCAAAGTAGACAAGTGAATTGATGTTAAATACTATGCATGTTTGAACTAATATTTGTATAGTATTTCATGAATAAGACACATACACTTTAAATAAAAAGGAGATAAAATTATAAAATGTGACTTACACAATGTGTATAACATTGACAATGAAAAGGGATTAATGTAAGACAAAAGGTCTTAAGTTACAACATATGAGACCGAAGTTATATGAGCATCATAATGTAATCTCATATGAACTAGATTAAGCATTTTCTACTTTAAAATGTTACTAAAGGATTATCTGGATGTGATCCTATGATCAAGTTATCTAGATTTATAATGGAAAAATATCATTTTGATTGATAACTTACGTCAAAATATATTTAATAATTGTCGTAGTCTCGTGGCAAAAAAAAAAGAATACAATTAAAAATTAATAAAATAAATGAGTTAAAAATAAAATTAAGGCTATGAAGTATGATCTAACATATAAAGTCTATTTAAAGATCAATTATTTATTAAGATATCATATATTTCTAATAAATATATGATAATAAACTCTCGTTGTATATATGAGTAGTAAAAGTTATTAAATAATATGAAGACTACAAAATTTTAATCGATTAATTTTAAAATATCTAAGTTGAAGATGAGAAATCGAGTTATTTGCAATGAGTAAAAAATTAATTGCTTCTTATATTTTATTTTAATATAAGTACATTAAGAGTTGATAGTTTTTAATAAAATAAAAATTGTAATTTCAATAAAAATAATAAAAACTTGAAATATTTAAAGGAAAATAAAGTATTTTAATTTATAATAATGTTTAGGATACTGGGCAATACCAGCTAGTATTGGTTGGAAAACGGCAAGTATGACATGGATATTGTACTAAAATCAAATACTACTTAGTACCGACGTTACCTGGTCATACCGGTCGATACTAACTAGTAAGTGTAATAATGGTAGGAATTGAGATCAAATATAAATTTAAAAGCTTCCAAAACCAAAATGAAAAAACTTAATTAAAAATTTGACATCAATTGACCAGAGCAAAGGACTAGCTAACTAGTTATTTGTAATTTTTCAACTACTTATAATGTTGACTTTTAAAATATAATGGAAGTCAACACCATAAGCTATGAGATTTTTCAACCACCCATTGAGCCTATGTAAATAAGTATGTTTTGATATTGCTTAACCTTTTTATTTATAGTATGAATTATATCCCTCCTGTTTGTTTCTTATTGATGTAAAATTTGGTATGGTATCTTATTAAATCCCATATCTATAAAAAAAATCGATAAAAATAATATATTTTGTATTAAAAATAAAGTGGTTATGATATATAAATTATTATAAAATATTTATAATAATAAAAATTTTAAAAATTTTAATATAAAAATATTATAACAATTATTTTAAAACATCTTTTTATATGTTATCATTTTGATTTATATTTATTTTTAAATATTTAAAAAAATCAAAGCTAGTACTCATAATGCTAATTTATTAAAAAAATTCTTAAGTGCTGACTCGCTCAACGAAATCTTACACTTATGACTCCCTCTATAAAATCTTATGTGATTTGATAAATAAGTTGATTTCTCAGTTTGTGGGTCTATCCATCCTCATCATTTTGTACTGGTAATAGACCATTTAGTAAAAGCAATGACCAAGTGCAAGAGAAGTTACTCCAGTTATTGGCTTGTTGCGCCAGCTACATGAATCGAGCATTGGAGGCTTGGGACATGTATTCTATTTTTGGCCTTCACTCAAGGTCATATATAACTATCTCTCATATAAATAAGAGGGTATTAATATGTTTTTCTTATCAAAATACCCCTTATTTTGTAGAGAGGTAACTATAAATGGCTATCAAAAGATGGCCATCTAGTTTTTTTAAATTTTTTTTACAACTATCCTATGTCTAGTTTTTCAATTAGTCTTTTATGATCAATGTTTTAAATACTGGATCGGATATCAAATTAGTAAGAGAAAGGTTTAAGAATTAAAGGTTCACCTAGTATCAGACTATTATAAAAAAATATTATAAAAATGGTAGATAATTATATATAATAAAAAAGAAAAAATTATAAACATAAATAAACATAAAATATATAATAAAAATAAAAATAAAAATAAATCTATAAACTCTATTTATAGAATTCATTTAAAGTATTTACATCAACATCTTATATATATACATTTAAAAGAAAATTTTATTTTACAATTATAATAAAATTTCAAATAAGGGTCATTAAATTATATAATATTATTATATAAATGTTCTAAGAACATAATTTAATTCAAAATCTAAAATTACTAAATAAATTTTTAAAATAGTCTAAATATTTATAAAATATAGAAATTTATGATATTAAAGTTAATTTTATCCAATTTCAAAAATATTTAAACTATTAAATGCATATAAAGAAAAAACTTAATAAAAACAATATTACATGATTAAATACTAACATATTTTTTTAATTAGATAAAAATTGAAATTTATTAAATATGTCAAAAATTTTAATGATAATTAATCATAATAAAAATAAATTTAATTATAAAATTAAAAATTAAAAATTAAAAAATATTAATACAAATAAGTTAATTAAAAAAAATTTCAATTTTTTTTATCTCTTTGTTGTCACTTTTTCACAATCTTCCACAACTATTTAATTAAATAATTAATAAAATTATTTAAGTGAACTTTTCAAATTATCTTTATCACTTTGTCGTTGTTATTTTTTAATGGGCAAAATGGTCAATTTCAACCTTAAGGTTTCAATCAAAATTTAGATCAAACCCTAACATTTCAAAGCGTTCAAAAACAATCATAACGTTTTAGAAACGTTTAAAAAGAACTTTAACGTTTTAAAAACGTTCAAAAACAACCATGGTCAAACTTCCGTCAAGTCAAACTGCTGCCACGTGGTGTATTCTTATTGACCTACAGATTTTGCAGGTCTCACATGCCACGTGGCATATTTTTAAAACAAATTTCATATGAGTCCCACAAACATGCAACGTAAGATGCCATGTGGCATGTGAGACCCATAAACATACGTCTCCAATCAGAGAGTGCCACATGGTAAATTATATCTCCCACATCCAATTTTAAATATTTTTGTGTTGCATATTATTACAGCAAAGTAGTAGTGGAAGGATGGCAAAGTCACTTGCTTGTGCAGGAGAGGTCCTGAGTTTGATATGCGTTTAAGGAGATCTGCCATTACTTCTTCCAAAACGACGTACTTCTTCCAAAACGACATCGTTTTGAAACGAAGGATAATAATTCAGCTGCAGTCTAGTGCGAATTGAACTCGGAACCTTCAACAGGTAAGTTAAATGTCTTACCAATTGTGCTATCCTCAAAAATGGTAACCTTGTGCAACACAACCTATGTTTAAGGTAGTTGAAAAAACTACATAACCAACTGACATGTGGCATTCTATGATTAGACATGTGTGTGTTGTGGATCCCACAAGCCACGTGGCAGGTTTGTGGGACCTTGATGAAAATGTGGGATTTATAAAATCTGCAGGCAAATCAGAGTGCACCACGTGGTACTGCCACGTTGCATTTAACAATTTGACTTGATGGAAGTTTGATCTAGGTTGTTTTTGAAAGTTTTTAAAATGTTATAGTTCTTTTTAAATGGTTGTGAAACGTTAGAGTTGTTTTTGAACGCTCTGAAACGTTAGGATCTTACCTAAATTTTGATCGAAACATTAAGATTGAAATTAACCATTTTGCCTTCTTTAATTTTCGTGTTCTCTAAACAACCACCATCATCATTGCTCTTTGCCACTCTCTACTTCATCTTCTCCCCTTAAGTCTTTAGCTTGGGTTTTCCCTTCCCTTTTCATTTTTAACCACTCTCTCTTGCAATTGCTCTTTCTCGTTCTCTATCTCAAGTCTTCAATTTTAGCCATTTTATTTTTTCAGACGTCGAAAACTCTTCTTCTCCACTCTTAGATCTTTCTCATTCTTTCATCTTTTTCTTTCTTTCTCTCCACTTTCTGATCTTTCTCATGCTTTTATCTTTTTCTTTCATTTTTGTTGAGGCCATATGTTCTTTTTCACTCTCTCATGTTCTTCTTCCATTTTCGTCGACTATAAAGTTTCGATTATTAAATTAATATGTTGGATTTTTGAACTGACTAACTCTTCGATTTTGATTTTTAAATTTTTTGTACATAAAATCGAACCAATCAACTGACCAATTCTAAGATAACTAGACTTTCCTGAAGAGCTGAACATTGTTAAGGAACAACTAAAGCACTTTTCTCCATTTGAAACATATTCTAAAATCTTTTGTTTTATTACTGCTTCTCAAAGGTTTTAGCTTTGACAGGCTTAAAGGGATTGATTTAGCCCCATTCAACGTGATTGAAGGCTTACTTCTAAAACCTTTTTCATCTAGTAGAGGATTTCCACTTCACAATAAGTTATTTTTTCCTTATAACAGAGGAGATTGTTCAAGTATGCAAGTAAATGATTAATAACATGAACCTACCTCATTGGAAGAATATATTATTATATATTATAATATTATATTTAATTGTTAATAATATTATATTAAATTATAATATAATATTGTTATATTGTAATATAATATAATAGTATATTCAAAACACATAAGAAAAGACTAAAAAAAGTCTAATAAAAATATTTTAAAACATAACAATATGCCTTTTAAATTTGAAGAATTTATAAAGAAATTATGAAAATAACTTAGAATTTATAAAGAAATTATGAAAATAACTTATCCAAGATCGATTCATTAAAGCCATACCTGGTTCCATAGTGATTGTAAATCAATTTAATTCTCTTTCTACCTTTTTCTTTGATATGTCTTCGATAGTTGAGATAAAACTGCTTTATAATGTTTTAATAATCTATTGAAACTACAATTTCTATTTTTTATTCAAAAGGGAGAGGGAAATGGTCTTGGACCCATTTGAGCCTAACTCTTTACAACCCAATAACCATCATTTTAGGCTTATTTCATTAGACTCGATCGATTAAGTTACATGGGCCATTTATTGTTAAATAATATAAAAATCTCGTACTTAACTCGTGTTACGACTTAGTGATTCAACAATAAACTTTAAGTGCACACTATACATTAAATCTATCAAGTCATCCTTAATTGAATTAAGATGATTGGATCATGATTGTCACAAGTTACTCAATAGCATGATTCCTTCCATGTATCAGATAATCAACTCAACTCATGAAACTGTAAATGGGTAATTCTTTAATTGTTATCACATAGAAACTATACTTGTATACAACATAATGTTGTTAATAAGTAAATGAGAAAAAACATAACTGTAATCGAATTAATAAGTGTCAGAACAATTCAAGCAGTACATTCACTCACACACACATACACACAGATATATATATATACACACATGACAGTACACTAGGCTAATAAGGAATAATATATTATGCCTATCCTTTCAATATGACTAATAATATGACCAATATACACAATTGATACTTTATGCTTCTACATTTCTTTTTCCACAGACAAGTACATTAAATCCATGTATTTTGCACTATTTAAATACTTATCAGTATTAGAGAAGAAAACAACTGTAGAATTATCACAATTGATTCTTAGTGGTCTAACTATACGGTTGACAATTTTAAGACTTAAGATGAAGGTTCGCAACCACAATCCATGAATTGTGACCGCAAAGCAAACCACAAATTCAGCCTTTACAGTGAAAATAGCAATGACAGACTGCTTTCTACTTTTTCATGACACTGCACCTCTGGCTTATAGGAATATGTAACCGAATGTAGATTTTTTAGTCTATATATCCGGTATAGTCTACATTCGAGTATCTTATTACTTTCAGATGAGTTGACTTTTTGTATGTGAGTATATAATTCTTTTTACCTTATAAATATCTAAAGAATTTTTTTTGAAGCTTTTTAGTGGTCTATTTTAGAGTCACTTCGATATTAGCCCAACATTCCAATATTAAAACTGATATATGGCTGAGTGCGTGTTTGAACATATATTATGCTCTTAACTATTGATGCATAAAAAATAGTCTCTATTATCTTGCATTTCAAATTATTCTTTAGACATTGCATTTGACTAAATTTGTCTCCTTTCTGAATTAGAACCATCCTTACGAAGTACTTTTCCATTTTAAATCTCTTTAGTACTTTCTCGATATAACCTTTCTGAGATATTCTTAATAATCTTTGTGATCTATCACAAAATATTTCTATTCCTATCACATAGGGTGCCTCACCCATATCTTTCATTTTGAAATTATTAGAAAGAAAATTCTTTACATCATGTAATAAAGACATATCCTCAGCAGCAAGAAGAATATCGTCAACATATAAGAATAATATAATGAGCTTGCTCTCACTGATCTTCATATAGATATACCGATCAACTATGTTTTCTACAAAATCATATGATGTAATGGTATAATTAAACTTGAGATACCATTGTCGGGAAGCATGCTTCAGTCTATATATTGACTTCTTTAATTTACACACTAAATTTTCCTTCTTTGTGGTTCTAAAGCCTTATGGTTAATCCATATACACTTTTTCTAAGTTACCATTTAGAAAGGTGGTCTTTACATCCATTTGGTAAAGTTCTAAATTATAATGAGCCACCAAAGCCATAATAATTCTTAAGAAATTCTTCTTTAAAGCTAGAGAGAATGTCTCTTTATAGTCAATGCCATCCTTTTAAGTATAACCTTTAACAACAAATTTGGCCTTATACCTTTCAATATTGCCTTGTAAGTCACGTCTGGTTTTAAAGACTCATTTACATTCCATTTGTTTTGCAGCTTCTGGAAACATAACTAATTCTCAGACTTTATTGTTATCTATTAATTTTAACTGTTCATTCATAACATTGAACCACTTTTCAAAATTACTACATTTCATAGCTTATTTGAATGAGACTAGATTCTGACCAATGCTCAAATTACATTCATATTTAAGTGAATAAACTTCATAATCATTCGAAATAACTGGTCTTTTCTGCCTTACAGACCTTCTTAATGCTATTTTTTATGGCATCACTTGTTCATTTGTGACTTGTGCATCATTAGTTGGTTTAGCATTAATATGTTCAATTTGTACGTTTGGAATAGCAGTTTGTTGTTTCGACATGTTGCATAACCGTGATACAATAAGAGCCAAAACAACTTGAGAAATCAAACTTAATGGAAGAGTTTCTATTCGACTCTCTTGAATATCTACCATTTGTGGTTTTTTGCACCCATTGATTTGATTATTCTCAATGAACTAAGCATTACCAGACTCAATTATTCTCATACTATAGTTAGGACAATAAAATTTGTACCTCTTTTACTTTTCAAGATAACTGATGAAGTAACCACTAATGGTTCTTGTATCAATCTTCTTTTCATTTGGATTATATACTCTTACTTATGCTGGACAACCCCAAATATGAAGATGTCATAAACTTGGTTTCCTTTCTGTCCACAGTTCATAAAGAGTCTTAGGAACTGCCTTATTAAGAACCATATTAAGCAAATACGAAATGGTCTTTAATGCATACATCTATAAAGATAAAGGTATAATACTATAACTTAACATACTCCTAATCATGTTCATAAGAGTATGATTATGTCTTTTAGCAACACCATTTTGTTGTGGTATACCAAACATTATGTAGTGTGCACATATGCCTCGATTTGCAAGAAACTTTGCAAATGGACTTGGACATTGTCCACTTTCATCAAATTTATCATAATATTTATCACCTTTATCAAACCTCACTATCTTTACTTTTTTATCTAGTTACCTTTCTACCTCATTAATGAACACCTCAAGTGAGATTTTTCATGCAACAGATAGATATAGTTATATTGTGAAAAATCATTAAGAAAAGTGATGAATTATTTTTCTTCGCTCCAAGAAGGAACGTCGAAAGGATAAAAAATGTCAATGTGTATCTAGGTTAATGCTTTTATATGTTTTTAGTTTGTTTACATTTATTGCAATCCACACATATATTTCGGTCAACAAAGTCCAATTTAGGTAAGATTTCATTTTTTTAGTAACCTCTATACTCTTTCTTTAGATATGTGACTTAATATTTTATGCCACAAAAAAGCAGAACATTTATTATGTTCACTACATTTACTTCATATAATATGGTTAACATGAAACAGAAATTTAGCACTTGTGTTTATATTAAAAAAAACATCATTTCCAATCTTAAATTTAAATCCTACATTATCCAACTTTACAATAAAAACTAAATTCCTAGCACAATAAGGAAAATAAAGACAATTTTCTAGATCCAAGCGACAACTAGTGTCAAAGATTAATTTGTACGTCCCAATATCCTTTATTCGTGCCTTCATTCTGTTTCCCATATACAAGAATTTTTAAATTCTA
Organism: Pinacopodium congolense; assembly: GCA_028565735.1. NCBI lineage: Eukaryota > Viridiplantae > Streptophyta > Magnoliopsida > Malpighiales > Erythroxylaceae > Pinacopodium > Pinacopodium congolense. The sequence continues at coordinate 10,368 of JAOXYD010091192.1, forward strand.
TTTATGAGTTAGATTGAAAGGAATCCCTGTATAACATATAACATGTGAGTATTTGTAATAAAATCTAACTACCAGGTATTATTAGACACTTTTATAAGATTTGATTCAAAACATATTGAAACATACTGTACCTTTCTTTTCCAACCAATACTTCCTTTTAGGACAATCCTTCTTGAAGTGATCAGGTTTCTTACAAAAATTACACCTCTTGTCTTTATGAATTCGGCTTTCATAAACCTTACTATGATTCTTGTCCTTCTTCTTGCTCTTTTTTCCTTGTTTATTCCTACTACTACTAGCTCTTTGATGAAACGTGAGATGAACGAAGTGTTTCTTCATTTTCTTCAATCTCCCTTCCTCTTAAACCAACATAGCCTTAATTTTCTAAAGGTTTTATTTTTCCTTAAAGGTATTGTAGTGCACTTAGTATTGGCGAAATTCAAGAGGAAGTAAATTGATAATGAATTGAATAAGGAAAGACTCACTCACATCCATACTCATGTATTTCAGCATGGCAGCGAGGTTTTCCATATTTGTTACATGATCATAAATGGGATGTGATCAATCAAACTTCTTGGTCGTTAGCTCACTCACTAAATTCTTTACTATAGACTTGTCAGTTATTTCTGATAGGGAGTATTCCTTAATTGTTAACATGAACTCCTTTTCATTTTTCGTTTTAGGCATTAACGACTTAATATTTTTAATGATTATCATTCGCATCAAGTTTAAACTCAGCCTATTAGATCACTCATAAACTTTGTGAAATGACTTGTCAGCTACCAATATCAGTTATAACTGCATGCCTTGCGTCTGAAACAATACCCAAGTCCAAATCCATTACCCTCAGTTGGAACTGGATTTGTTCAGATCAATCCGCATAGTTTAGACCATTAAACTTGATAAGAACATTTCCAAAATGGAATAAATTAGTAGATACTACAAACATAAAATATAGCTCACAAATTAATGCTTTAAGTAAACCTAAATGAATTCAAACTAACTAATAACTTTGATTATGCATTTCAATTCTCCATTAGGTGATAATTAAATATATAATTGTAACTTATAATGATGCTAATAAAAATCACTATAATGGATAATCAATTATATTTTAGTCAACACGCATGTTATCTTTGGATACACAATCATATTAACTAAATATGTTGATAAGTCCCTTTAATGCCATTAATCATAAGTAATGGTCCACCTTTGAGTGACCTCCTAACTTTATAATTAATGATCTTAATTATTCTATAAAATTGTTATGCCATTTACTATCATCATTTAATAAGAACAATTGAAAATTCACAATTAAATGTCTAATATTTTCAAGTTAGGCCACTTTGGTGACTAACAAGTTTTTCTTGCAATAAAAATTTAATTAGATAATCAATTAATAAATTGTATTCATACATGAAAATTTCAATTTAATTAATTTGGTCACTTTTGTGACTAACAAACTATCCTAAAGTACTATACAATCATGTATTATATTCAACATATACTAGGACCATATAATTCCAAATATGAGATAATATAAATTATTCAAAGTTTTGAACCAATGGAGGTTCCAATCTTGGTTTTGATGATAACAAAACATGCTTAATCAATAATGGTTTGAGTTTATGATGTTAATCTTA
>JAOXYD010091203.1:0-12009 GCA_028565735.1 Pinacopodium congolense
AAACAAGATGTTTGGAAAAGGATTCTACTGATTTCTTTAACCTATGGAAACATTAAGGTGATTCATAAGTATGATTATCTTGTTTAATTGATACATATACGAAAGATCTTGAATTATACAATCTTTGTGATCAAGTAAAGTTTTCTAACATGAGTATTAAAATCAGTTTGTGCATCTTAAAATTTAAAAATAATAGATAAAATTTGTGTGAAATCAATAGCATTATCTGTTGTTTTTTATTTTTGAAGATATTGCTTGTCTTTTATAGTTTAATCTCTATTGTTTTGCATGATACAAATAATTATTTTATTATTTTACTTGAACAATTTTTTTTCTTTTGAAAAATATTATTGTCACGATTTGAAATGGGCACGTGACTAGCACGTGAAACCGAGGCTCGCATCCTAAGATCACATGTAAACCTACTTCTAGTAACAATATAATTTTAAAATAGAAGGCTCATATAATATAATAATAGTACTTCTCAGAAAAATATTTTACAACTAAAAAAAAATCTTGTCACTACAGATGCTACAAAGTAAGAAGAGTATGGTATATATAGGTGTAGTGCGTTACAATTATCCTCCATTTGTTTTAAATTTATAGAGAATCTATTAGTTCTCAATCTATTTGCAATTATTATTATAAGAAAAAAGTTGAAGATAGCCGTGGTTTCTTGATTTTATATATAGATTTAAAGAGTAATTGCAAATTCAAATGGAATGATACAATGTGGCAGTGTCACACCATAACAGATTTGGATTTAAACAGTAATTGTGAATGGAAATAAGATCATATAATCCTTCACAGTGTGCTCTGCACCAAAAGATAATTCAAAAATTGTTCCTGGATGCGATTTGACATTGTTTGTTAATTAGGAATTAAAGTGTTGGTGCATGAGTATTTCTAGCACTATGTATTCTTTTCTCTCTGTTCCTTTGTATCTTTTGTTTTTCTGTGGGGTTATCGAACAAAGTTGACTGAACTGACAGGGGCATCACTGCGGGCAAAGCCCCTTCAAAAAGTAACAGTTCTGGAATGGTAGATATAAGTCTTTATCGTTAATTTTACTGTTTCCTTGGTGTTTTTTTAGTGGATTATGTTTGCCGAAGAAATGAGTGGACTGGTCAGATTTGAGTCTAGGAAGCGCTGGCCATAGACCATGGAGATAAGGAAACAGAAAGATAAAACTAAAAGAATTGAGAAAAAAAAAAACAAGAGAAAAATCGGAGGAGAGGAAGAAGCAGACTACATGCGCCTTATCTAGTTAGAGAGTGTCCGGCGTAGACGAGTACATTGCCTGCGCTAGCAGTTTCATCCTCCTTTATTTTTTTAAAATATAATAAATAAATAAAAGTGAAATAAGAAAGGGGTTTAACGATTTCAAATTATTATTTTTTGATAAATCATCAATTTTAAAAAATTAAGTCATTAAAATATTAACTTAAGATAAGAGAAAAACTCTTACACTCAGAGATATTTTCTTCATAAACTAGGCTATGACACTGAATAAAGAGAAAGCTTTATTAAACTTACGTTAATATCGTAGTAAAATCTATAAACATCTATAAACTTCATTATCATTAAAATGAATCTTCCTGTCTTGACATTTCATCCAAAAAATAACTTGAATAGAGCATTTATATAAAATATTATCTACACAAAATTGCTTTCTCGTAAAATGTCGCCTATTTCGTGTTTTCTACAGTTTTCAAACAATGACTTGCCACAATACCTCCCAAAATTTTCCTTTTACATGTCTTTGAAAAATACTTCTCCCCTATAAAAAGAATTGAATAGCCGAGCTAATTAAGACTCAAACAAATCCAAACATTTTCAAAACTTTAATCCATGTAATCCATACAAACTTATAATGAAATAAATTGTGCTCATGTGTCTCAATCAAGCCACAAAAAATCATAAAAAATATTATTTTCATTTATCACACCTCTTTCCAATAAGTATACTTTAGCCGCCGCTCTCCCCCTGAATGTCAACCATGTAAACAACTTGATTTTAGGAGCAGCAGTTATAGACCATATCCTCTTAAATCCATATATCTCATTCTGTTTATATCTTAACTTAACCCAAGACTTTGCTACATAAATTGATCTTGTTAGTTCCTAAGATAACTAATCAGGTTCATTCATCACTGGTGCAAACTTATGAATGATTTGCAACAGTTGTACCAATTGTTGCTATTTGTTTTGCCTCAATCTTTGTTTTTACTTAAATTGCCAACATATATGTCTCATATGATCACGTTGGTTTAGATACATTGATTCAATCGTTCCATTCCCCATATCTTATAATGTAAATAGTCTTAAAAATAAATATCTTAACACACCTGTGGTCGCCACTTATCTAACCAAAATTTAATCAAACTATCATCATTAGCAAGAAAAGTGCAACTATTGATAAAGATATTCTATATCTCATCATCATTATAATGTAGTTTTTAGATTCCTCTCCATACATGAGATAATTTGAGAAAATTCTGATAATCAAACTCACGCCAGTTACGCAATAAATTATTAGAACCCATAATTTTTTTCCATAACATCTCACAGCTGCCATTCATAATCTTCTATACCCATTTTAATAACAAAGATTAATTTCTAAAATGTAATTGCACCAAACCCAAACCCTCATGATCATACGGTAAACAAATATCCTCCCATGTCACTTTAGAAAATACTCTCGCATCTATCTTATCATTCCATAAAAATTGTCTAATCAACTTTTCTAATATTTGTTGAACATTTTTAAGCTTTAGATACATAGACATGAAATAAGTAGGAATACTACATACCATTGATTTAATAAGCTCCAATCTTCTGGCCATTGATAACAACTTCCCCTTCCAATTTGTTAGTCTACTTCGGTCTTCATAACTACTGGTTGCCAATCCCTACATTGCAATGATCTTCTAGACATTGATAATCCTAAGTATTTAATTGGTAGTTTCTCCACTTTGTATCCCATAACTTGAATCGCTTCAATTACAAACTCATCCGGTAAATCTATCCTCAGAAGTAAACTTTTATTGTAATTAATTTTTGAACCTGAAATTGCCTCAAAACATCGTTGAATATATAAGAGTACATTAATCATAGTAAGATTCGTTGGATAAAAGAGCAAAGTATCATCCGTAAATTGCAATAAAGAAATCTCCCTATTATTACATCTCACCCTTGATAACATTCCGTTTTCAATAGTTGTATCTAGTAGTATTTTCAAACCCTCTATTGTAATTATAAACAAGAAGGGAAATAAAGGATCTCCCTGTCTTACTCCCCTCTCTATTTTGAATTCCTTTGTTGGACTTCCATTCACCAAAATGGATATCTTAGTTGTCTCTAGCATATGTCACACCTAAATTTTCCATCTCTGGCCAAAACTCATCTCTTACATCACACTTATAATAAATTTTCATGATATGTAGTCATATGCTTTTTAAAATCCAGTTTTAAGATGAATCCACCACTACTAGCCTTGTTAATAGAGTGAATTATCTCTGAAGCAACCATAGAGCACTCATGAATATTTCTTTTTTGGATAAAAGTATGTTGAGCCTCTGAAATTAATTTTGGTATCAAATGTCTCAATATCATAGTTAGGACTTTAGAGATAAGCTTCAATAACCCATTGAATAAGTTAATTAGACAAAAATCTTTCATTTTTCAAGATCATACTATTTTCGGTACCAGGACAACAAATGTCAAGTTTAGTCCCTTTGGTAATGTGCTTGTAGAGTAAAATTATTGAAAAGAACCCTCACCTCTGATTGCATTATACTCCAAAAACTCTTATAGAAATAAAAATTAAATCCATCAGGATCCGATGCTTTATTATCACCAAATGTAAGAAGAGGTGCATGTATCTCTTAAACACTAAATTCTTTTTCAAGATCAGTCACGTCATTCAGACTCAACTTATTAAAATTAATTCCTTGAAGTAGAGAAGGTATATTCCTTTGTTTCTTAAATAAAGTTGCATAATAATTCCAAATTTGCTCCTTGATATCGGAAGGATGAGAGTAAAGAGTATTACTAACTTGCATATGGGATATATAATTATTATTAGCATGAATTGAAGTCGTCAAGTGGAAAAAAGTTGTATCTTTGTCACCCAAAAGGTTCTACTTCATACGTGACTTTTGGTGTCATAAAGTCTCTAATTGAAAAAGTCCAAAATTTTTATTTAACCATATCCATCTGATCTCTTTCTTCATTCGTTAATTCTCTTGAGTCAGCGATGTTGTCTAAAGAATTAACTTCTTGTTGTAGTTTTTTTAACTTTTTGGCCTAAATCACCAAAAATTGGCTTGTTCCATATCCTCAACTTATCTCTTTAAAGCCGCAATTTCATCACCATAAACTCAGTCATAGAGGTCACTATTTATCGCCAGGAATCCTCTAAAAATTGATTAAATAAAGGATGTTCCTACCATGAATTTATAGACCTAAAAGGTTTTGTTCCCCAATCAATCGTTGCCTCTGAATTGAAAACTAGTGGTATATGATTTGAAAAAGACTTCTCTCTAGGTATTAACAACATATGCGGTCATGATTGTAATAAGAATGGAGATACAAAGCATTTATCAATCCTTGACCGAACATGTGAATTACTCAAAATAAAAAATCTACCATGCAACAACATTTAAATTAAATTAGACCTTGCAATGAATTTTGAAAATTGTTGCATCAAAGTAGTAATCCTAGAACAAGTATTACGTTCACCAATATGTAAAACTTCATTAAAGTCCCCTGCCAACATAATATATCCTTGAAAAGATAGTATCTATTACAGCTTAGTCCATAATATCATTATGTGTTTAGCTAAATTAAAAGCATAAATTAAAATAAAATTAATCAACATACCATTTTATACAAACTCCATTGAAATCTACCATTCACCATTATTCAATTCCCTAACTTGCAACTGTGTTTTATTCCAAACCAATAGAAGTCCACATGATACCCTAACAGATGGTACAAAAACATAATCAAAATCACTATTTGACCATAGATGTCGTACTATAAAATCGTCGATATCCTCTTTCTTTGTTTGAACCAACCCTATAAATACCACTTTATTGACACAACACAATTTCTTAATAACAGACCTCTTTCTACTTGTATGTAGCTCTCCTCTACAATTCTAGAAAATAAAATTTAACGAAGACATAATAATTAGTTTACCTTGAACCAAAAACTCCTGTAAACAATCAGCTCTCTCCTTCAAGATCCTGAGCTAGATTATCACTAATCACCTTGATTATCTCCACTTTAGAAGAAGCCTTAAATAAACCCAACTGCATTCCCACATCCAATGCATCCTCCACTAACTTAGTTTGACTTGTAGAAGCTTTCACCATCTCCTGTCTGTTTGTCTAATTTTTACTATAGTTATAAATATACGTCTTTGAGATAGGATTTAAAGCCGAAGAACATGTTTAAAGACTGCCCTCATGCATCACTTACTTGTATTTTCTCAATTTTGTATATCATTCTTTCTAATTGTAATAAATGAGCTACTTAGTGTAAGATATGCTGACTTCATTATAACTTCTTTCTCATAATTGTGTACTTGATCCTCTATTGGCATATAATTTCCAACATTTACACTTACCTCCCTACAAGTATCCATAATTTTTTTTATCTGGGTTTACATTGTCTTGTAGTGAAAGATTTTGATTCTCCATTTTCATTTCCCTTACATAGTCCTGTCTTGCAGCTTCTGTTGCTAACTACATAAATCATCCCTGCATTGTTTTTTGAATAGAATGTTATATACCCACTGGAGAAGGCCATTTGGACCACACCTCATCTAGACTTAATAAATCAACATCTTCCTTAAATTCTATAAATTGCACCTTCTTTTAATTTTCCCGTACATAAATAAGCATCCTCTCTTTGTTTACCACCATATTAACTTTAAGTTGGTCGGAGATGCCAATGCTGAAATAAGAACAGTAGCCAAATTCAATCTAATACAAGCCATTGTATCTGGATGGATGGTCATGAATGTCCTAAAGTGATGAGCTAAGGACTTAAAGAATTCTTCATTCCATAAATTATGTGGTACACCAAATAAATTAATACATACCAGTTGTTCTTTAGTATTGTGTGACGAAGACCACTTTAACATTTTTTTAAACATGTCTAATAAAAGCGGGTTCTAGAATTTGAGAAAGATGTTGATTTATTGAGTCTGGATGAGGTGTGGTCCAAACGACCTTCTCCAGTGGGTATATAACATTCTATTCAAAAAACAATGCAGGAATGATTTAAAAGTGATCAACACCTACTTAGATCCCAAAATCGATATATTATCAAACTCCACTCCACTATCAATAGGTTTCTTTTTAACTAGCAGTAAATGTTCTGGATTATGCATTATCACAATTAGCGATCTAGCTAACCATGGTACAACCACTTGTGTCATCGGTATCTCCACATTCTTTTCACCTTAAGTCACTTGCACATACGTGTGATTATCTCTATAACTTAGATAATGGCATTTAGAGATTTGTTGCACTTGTCTCTAATGATCATTTATTGAAAGAGTAGAATAGATGAAGAATGTTTTTGGTGTATTTGATTTGAGAATTTGCTACTCTATATATACAAAAATTTTGTATTTAAAAATAGAAATACAATTAATACAATTTAATGTAATTCAATGTGATTTACAGGAGACATGGAGCTGAGATTGTGCATAAGCTATGATCATGGTAAGGCTAAGATCAAGGAGGCGTTATGTGTTATCATTCCCCTTCAAGCTCATAGTGGAAGCAACAGTGATATTGTGTCGTAGTTGGCAAAAAGCTGTAGAACCAAGAGCTTTAGTCATGATGGCTGCAATTTGATCTTTAGCTGGAATTTTTTGAATATAGAGAGCTTTCTTGGCCACCAAGTCACGAACAAAGTGGATATCAATTTCAATATACTTAGTGCGAGCATAAGAAACTGGATTAGCAGTGAGAAACGTGGCACCTAAATTGTCACATCACAAAGTTGGTTTTATGTTAGAGAGATCAATTTCACCAAGTAGTGATGTAATCAAGTAGAGTTCTGCTGATGCTAGTGCAATGCTCCGATATTCTGCTTCAGTGCTTGAATGTGCAACTGTTAGTTGTTTCTTGGCACTCCAAGAGATAAGATTTGATCCTAAGTAAATGTAGTAGCTAGAAGTGGATCGGCAGTCATCAGGACAGCCAACCCAATCAGCATCAGAGTAAGCAGTAATGGTAAGCTGGTGAGATGTTGTGAAGTGTATGCCATGAGAGGGTGTAGCTTGTAAATACCGAAGAATTCTTTTAACTGTTGTCTAGTGTATATCAGTTGGGTAATGGAGAAATTTGTGAGACTTTGTTGACAACAAATTGAATATTAGGATGAGTAAGAAAGAGATATTGAAGAGCACCAATAGTGCTTCTATATTCAGTGGGATCAGACAGTGGAACACCATGATTTTTGTAGAGAGGTAAATTAGGTGTCATGGGAGTAGGTACTGATTTGGAGTGGTCAAGATGTGTTCGAATGAGAAGATCTTTAGTATATATTTTTTGAGTGAGAAAGAGACCATTTTGAGTATTTGTGGCCTCAATCTAAAGGAAATAGTGTAGGGGTAATATCTTTGATGGAAAAGACAGTAATTTATGAGTGAAGTGATGAAAGATTGGGAATAACCTATGAGCAAAATATCATCCACGTAAACTAAAAGGAAGGTAGAGGTAGTAGGAGTTTGATGAATTAATAAAGAGGTATCAGATCTAGATGGAGTGAAATTTAGGTCAATGAGTTTTTGACTTAAACGATGAAACCAGGCACGAGGAGTTTGCTTTAGGCCATAGAGAGCTTTTTAGAGGTGACAAACATATTGAGGATGATCAGGATTAACAAAACCAGGTGGTTGAGGCATATAAGCAGGCTCGTGAAGATTTTCATAAAGAAAAGCATTATTAACATCTAATTGATGAATGGGCCAATTTTTGGTAAGGGTTATGGTTAGGATGATTCTAATGGTGGTGGGTTTAATAAAAGGGCTTAAGGTATCAGTATAGTCAATGCCAGGTGATTGGTGGTATCCTTTGGTAACTAGTTGAGCCTTGTAACGATCTAGAGAGCCGTCAAGTTTACAATTGGTTTGAAAGACCCATTTACATCCTACTATATTTGCATGAGAAGGAGGAGGAACTAGTGTCCAAGTTTGATTGTGATGAAGGGCTTGGATTTCTTCAGACATTGCTTGATACTAATGAGGAAACTTTTTGACTTGGGTATAACAGGTGGGATCAGGAGGATCGGTAGTGATATGATAAATAACATAGTCTGGCAGGGTTCAGGGTTTTCAGGTGTTAGTACGGGTGCGGGTGATAATAGGATGTGGATAAGGTTAAATTTGTGTTGATGGTGATGGAGGTGATGGTGAGGGTTGGGTTATTTGCAATAGTGGTAAATCAGGTAGAGGGATAGATCGCATAGGTAACAGTAAGGTAATTTGTGAAGGTGAAGGCGAAAAGGATTTAGTAGGAGTTAATTTAGCATAGGAAAAATGTGTTTCAATGAATCGAACATGACGAGAGATATGGATTTTACTAGTTTGGGGTTCGAGACATCTATAGCCTTTATAATTAGGAGAGTACCTAAGGAAGATGCATGTAGTAGACTTAGGAGTATGTTTGTCAGACCGAGTTGAACCAAGAAAAGAAAAATAAGCACATCCAAAAACCTATAGATAAGAAAGGTTTGACGTTATATAGAACCTCATAGGGTGACCTATGATGAAGTATGGCTATGGGTAAGAAATTGATAAGGTAGACAACTGTGGAGAAGGCTTCAAACAAGAAAGATTTGGGAAGGGATGCATGGATAAGTAGTGTGAGGCTGGTTTCAATGGTGTGTCTTATTTTCCATTCAGTAATACCATTTTGTTGAGGGGTGTAGGGATAAGAGATTCGATAGGTTATACTATTGTTGGTTAGGTATTAGGCTAGGGGTCATTTGACAAGTTCTTTGGCTCCATCACATTGAAACATTTTAATTTTTATAGAGAAAAGGTTTTCAGCTAGGGTTTTGAAGTGTTGGAATTAGTCAAAGGCTTGAGATTTGGTGGTTAATGGATAGATCCTATGTATAACGACTAAAGTCATTAATGACAATTATAAAATAATGAGAACCAGATAACGAAATATTGGGAGAGGGCCCATATATGTCACAATGAATAAGTTCCAAAGGAGTAATAGACATGGGTGATGAAGCGGAAAATGGTAATCTAGTACTTTTACCTTCAACACATGAGATACAATGCTTTATTATATGGGGTCTAACAAAGAGACTAGAAGACAATTTTGAGAAGGTTTGTGGGCATAGATGACCAAGTGTTTTATGCCAAATGTCGGAGGAGACGTTGGTTGCTATGAAAGCAACTGGATTAGAGAAGGTTCAAGGAATCAGTATTGGATAGAGGTTTCCATGGATGGTACCTGCCAGAAGTGGTGTCTTGGTTTCGAGGTCCTCACAACATAACCAAAATGATTAAATTCAATTAAACATGAGTTATCACAAACAAATTTGCTAGCAGATAAAAGATTTGTAGTGAGTTAAGGAATAAGAAAAATGTCTTTAAGATAAAGAGATTTAGGATTGTGAGCGAGTTTGAAGGAACCTTTTGAGATGATAGGAAGAGCATTACCATTTTCGACGAGGACTTGGTTTGAACCATCATAAGGTTCCAAGGAATCTAGTATTTGGGAATTAAGTGCCATATGAGCAGTAACACCGGTATCTGAAAGCCATTCAATGATAGTACTAAATGTACTTTAGGAGGTGTTTGATGGATCATGGATGCTTAGGGCTGAAAAGGCAGTGTTAGTATAATTCTTGTTAGAACGAGGTTGGTCATTTGGGAATTTGAATATCTATATCGACACCTTGCAGTTGTATGCCAGGATTTGTAACAAATTTGGCATTTAAAAGAGGTGCGATGGTAGTTAGGCCATGGGCTTTGATTGGTTTGGTAATGTGTATTTGGGTTTAATGGGATGGGCTGGGCTGGTGAGAGGATGGGCTTTGGTTTGTGTCTACTGGGTTATTGGGTAAGAAGAGTAGGTTTAGGCCATAAGCCTGGACTGGGAAGGGAGGGTGTAGGGTTCGCTTGATAATGGGGTGTTGGGTGGCGATGCTGTGACCATTGAACTCCATGACCATGAGTTCGACTAGAGCGTTGAGAGGCAGCGACAAAGGCAATGTCAAGACTGTTGGTGTCGAAGGAGTGATGAAGGAGCATATTCTATTCATGAAGGAGTAGCTTTGCTCGGAGGTAAGGAAAAGATAGTGGTGAGTCGCGATTTTCCATCGCTGTGACGAATTCTTCGTAATCTGGTGGAAGACTGTTTAGGGCAAATAAGACTAGATCGACGTCTGGAACAGGGTCTCCAATCGCAACGAGATCCTCCACTAATGAGGAAAGAGCAGTAAGATAATTAGAGATAGAAGAGTTAACTTTTTTGGTGGTGTAAATTGTACTTATCGATCGATATGTAACATCTAAGTAAGTTAAGTATCACTCCAACTTAGGTTTTAATAAGTGTTAGTCTAAATATTTAAATTATTATTTAACATAATAAATTATGAATTATAGAATTTAAACACTAAAATTAAAATTAAGTCACTATACTAATTAACTAAATAGATTAACTGAAGTTGTGTTGAGAAGAATAAGACCTCAATTAGGTAAAATTATCTAGTTTTGAAATTTTCGTAGATTTACTTGTATTCGGACAATTTACTTATCCAAAATAAAATATTTCCTCTAATTGTAAAATCTAATTTATGTATAATAAACATAGATAATTTACTAGAAAATAAATCACTTAAATTAACGGTAACATTAAAATATAATTAAATATGAAAAGTTTCTCTATCTAGATAACAAAACACATAATTCAAAAGTTAAATGCATACAATATAAAGGTACTCTTGAAATAGAGAATGAGAAAACTTATTTAAATAATATCTTATTATCTCCGAGACTTCTGACTTTTAGTTACTCGATCCAATTGCCTTTATTCCTTGAAATATAACCCAATGGAGATTTTTCTTCTTTTATTCACCTTCTCTAGCTATTCAATCAGGAAGCAAAATCCTCAAAGGAGACTCTCTAAAAGAACTTCCCAAAGAATTGTTGTCTTATCTTTATATGCATGGGATGCTATTAGGGCTAGAAAATCCTAAATAATAGAGTTTTGTATAAAATTTTTCTAATTAGACCCAAGTTTTCTATTTAAATTTGAGTTTATAGGGATTATAATAACACTTAAACTTAAGAATAACGGTACTATTTTCTAGGATCGTTATTGCACTACCTTTCTCTAGGACTATAACAGTGGCTTTTAGATAGAACAATAATACCATTGTGTGTCATCATTATTTTTTTAATCTCTTATCTACACTACAATGACGATTCATATATGGACAAGAATGACGTCATTATAAGTTCACATTTTGCATATGTTTTTTACTCTAAAATTACTCCTTTTTGCACATTTGAACTCCAAAATGCAATATTTACCTACACTTTATAAACAGGCTCATTAGGCAGCTAAATTAACTTGAAAATAGGTTAAAAAAACAAAATAATAACACTTCCATAAAACTATACAATTTACCCATTATCAAAAATTTTCACACCTAAACAATCAACCCTAACACTCATTTAAAAAATAATTTCAATAGAAGTTAAGAATTGATTACGTTTTAACATAAATCAATTTGGTTAATAACAATCAATATCTTCTAACTCAATCTTGACTATAACCTAACACATATAGTCATGTGGCATGGAAATTAACTCTTAATACATAATAATAAGTTTCAAGTTGACTCTACATAGATAATCATACAAACTTGGTTATTTGACCCTTTATCCTAACTAGCAAGTCCATTTTATATTCCTTCTTGCCTTTAACAATAACTTGACAAGTGGATTTTTCATTCTATC
>JAOXYD010091213.1:0-12009 GCA_028565735.1 Pinacopodium congolense
TTATTAAGACCCCTCATAGGATTATTTCCATGGTTAAGGCCTCAGTTTGAAAGCTTATCCTTAAAGGAATCAAATACAGAGCTCTCCAGATCCTGAAAACTTCTAAGAACCTATAAAAAGCATGCAAAGAGAAGATGGAAAAACATATCTACCATAGTTTTGAGAATTCTTCTTCTCTCACCATAGTCCTTTCTTTATTTCTTCGCTTCAAACAATTTGTATTCGGATATTTGAGTGTATTTATGAGTTTCTGAATATTAGAGCTTGTTGTTAAGACTCATATCTGAGTCTAGGAATCATCTAAGATGGTTTCTAAACAAAGATTTTTTTTCTTATTTTGTTCCACTTTTGGATTAATTAAGGTTTATTTTTTATGCTTATATGTATAAATGTTCTTGATTTTTCTGTAAGATTTTGATGAATTAGAGCTCGGATGGAGTCTAAAATCAAGTTGGGAATTCAAGAAACAACTAGAAGTCTTTCTAGGATTTGTTGTGACGTCTAAACTTTACATTTAAGCTCTTAATTTCAGATCTATCAAAATATGTTTTATAAAATGCATTTCTTGTATATCTTGATCAATATGTGTGGCTAATTTGTTTCTTTTGCTAAGGATTCATATTTGTATGATTTAAGAGAGCTTAAAGGCATGTTAAAGGTCCTGTATTTTGCTTATTCAAGGTTTAATTGAATTGATTTTGGGCTGGCCCCTTAAGATTAGTTTTAAAGATAAATTAACCATGAGAAATCATCTTAAGTTGTTAGAAAAATCAATAAGCAACACAAATTAATCCTTGCATGACCAATCCTAGATTTTTTATGAAATTTAAAGATCTGAGATTAATTCTTTGGAACTCACTTTCTTAAATTAAATCCCATTAACTTGATTTAAAGCATAACTAAACTTTAGACAAGATTAAATGGAGAAAAAGCAAATTCTTAACCATACCTTTGTTTTGATTTTTTGAAGGAACTTTAATCAGAACTTAAATATGCTTAAAGCTTAATTAAATCATCAATGATCTAATCATTAGCTAATTTACACATTTGGTAATTTTTAGAATTTTCAGAAGAAAATAAAAATCATTTTTGAATTGTTTAATCCAAGGTAGTCTAATTTAAACAATTTTCAGATTTTTAATCAAATTGTCTAGATTTTTCCTAAATAATTGTAATATGATCAATCTAGTAATTAAGCAATATTTTCCCTATGGGATCGACATTCAGAGTCTGAAATTTACTCCATTATATTACTTTTGCAATAGGTGCACTTGCCTTTATTCTGTTTTTCAAAATAAAATCGTTTTAAAATCATACAAAGTTTTAAAGTCACCTAACCAATGTAACATTCCTTACCCACAAAGATTAAAGAATGTAAAATTGGATAAGAAATTTGGGAAATTTGTTGAAATGCTCAAAAAGCTACATATTAACATCCTATTTGTAGAAGCCACAGCACAAATTCCAAGGAATGCAAAATTTTTAAAGGAAATTATGTCCAAGAAAAGAAAATTAGATTAATTTAAAACTGTTAAGCTAAATGAAGAATGTTCAACGATCTTATTAAGGAAATTGGCTCCTAAGCTAAAGGACCCTGGTAGTTTTACCATTCCTTGCACTATAGGCAGTTTGCAAATAAAAAGAGTAACCATGGATCTTAATGCTAGTATTAATTTAATGCCCTTCTCTATTTTCATGAAATCAGGATTGGATGAAATAAGCGCACACCACAATAGTTTCATTGCAATTGGCAAATCGTTCAATCACTTATCCACATGGGATTATCGAGGAAGTCTTAGTTAAGGTTTATAGGTTTATCTTTCTTATGGATTTCTTAGTGTTGGATATGGAAGAAGATAGTAAGGTGTCTATCATTCTTGGAAGGCCATTCATGGCCACAACAAAGGCACTAATTTGATGTGCATGGCAGCAAATTAATTTTGAGATTCCAGGAAGAAGAAATCTAGTTTGATATGACCAAAGCAACTCAACATCCAATGGACACTGATTGCTATAATTTTATGAGAGTCTAGCATTGTTCAAGTGATCCTTCATTTGAGTTGTGCTCGGATTCCTTGCAAAGAGTATTGATTCATTCTCAGTCCATAAATCCCAATGACAACAAAGTAGCTAAAGTTTTAGAAGCTCTAGATTCAAGGAAGCTCTCTTTAGGATGGCATCCTTTAAAGAGATTTGAGACTTTGGAGAGGCCTATTAATCCTTTACCAAAGCCATCAATAGAAGAGCCACCTGAGTTAAAACTAAAGCCTCTTCCCACTCATCTAAAGTATGTCTTTTTACATCTCCCATCACATTTACCAGTGATTATTTAATCATCTTTAGATGATAGCATGGAAAACAAGTTATTAAGGGTGTTGAGACAGCATATTAAGGCTATAAGTTGGACAATTTTGAATAGGATTGGGCCCTTCTATTTACGCACATAAGATCTTTATGAAAAAGGGATGTAAGTCTTTTTTTCAACCGTAGTGTAGGTTAAACTCAAATATGAAGGAAGTTGTTAAGAATGAAGTGATAAATTTTCTCGATGTTAGGATAATCTATCTAATATCTTATTCACCCTGGGTTAGCCCAGTGAAAGTAGTGCCAAAAAAAGGAGGCATTACAGTGATTTATAAAGAGTAAAATGAGCAAATAGCAACTAGGAAGGTCACTGGTTAGCTTATGTGCATTGATTGTCGAAAATTAAATGACGCCACTAGAAAAGACCATTTCCCACTTCCTTTTCTTGATTAAGTTATAGAAAGATTGGTAGGGCACAGTTTTCATTGTTACATTGGACTGGTATAGTGGATATTTACATATCCCAGTTGCCCTGGAGGACCAAGGGAAAACAACATTTAATTGTCCTTACAGAACATTTCCGTATAGGCATATACCTTCTAGGCAATGCAATGCCCCTGCCAATTTCCAATGCTGCATGATAGCCATTTTTTAAATATGATTGAGTCGGGCATTGAAGTTTTTATAGACGATTTTTCAATGTTTGGAATGTTTTTTTATTCGTGTATAAAAATTCTTGACAAAGTGCTTAAAAGATGTGAAGAGACAAATTTGGTTCTGAATTTGGAAAAATGACACTTCATGGTGTAAAGGTGTATAATACTGGGTCATAAGATCTCTAGTAAGGGTATAAAAGTAGATCCAGTAAAGATATAGATCATTACTTAACTCCCACCTCTGAATTTAGCTCGAGAAATTAGAAGTTTTTTGGTCATGTTGTATCCTACAAGAGGTTTATAAAAGATTTTTATAAGATCTCTAAGCCCCTTACTAATATTTTGATTAGGGATGTAATCTTTAATTTTGATGAGAAGTGTATGCACTCTTTTGAGCTTTTAAAGTTTCAGCTTACAATACTAATTTTGGTGTCACCAGATTGGTCTTTTTCGTTCAAATTAATGTTCAATGTAAGCAACTTTACCATTGGTGTAGTTCTTAGGCAAAGAAAGGATAAGATATTTCATCTTATTTATTATACTAGCAAGTCATTAAACGATGCCCAAAAGAACTATACCATGATTGAGAAGGAAATGCTTGCTGTTATCTTTACATTTGACAAATTTCGTTCTTATTTGGTTTTGTCTAAGGTAAAAATATACACTGATCATGTGGCATTAAAGTATTTAATGACCAAACCTGATGCAAAGCCAAGATTAACCGGATGGGTTTTATTGTTACAAGAATTTGATAACACAATCAAAGATAAAAAGGGTATTGAAAATTTTGTCGCTGATCATTTATCAATATTAATTAAGGAAGTTATGGAAAAAGGTGATGAACATAACATTAAGGAAATGTTTCATGAGGAGCTTCTATTAGCAATTAAGGATGACTTGCCATGGTATGCTGATTATGTCAATTATCTAGTTGGCAAGGTTATTCCTTATGATTTTTCTTATCAACAGCAAAGGAAGTTTCTTTCTGATGTAAAGAAAATTTCTTTGGTATGATCCATGCTTGTAAAAGATATGTAGTGATGGCATTATAAGAAGATGTGTGCCTAATGATGAAACGTTTCATATTTTAACTCACTATAATTCAAGAGAAGTTAAAGGAAACTTCGGGCTAGCTAACACTGTATATAAGGTTCTATTAGCCCACATTATTATTTAAGGATGCATTTAACTTTGTAAAATATTATGATAAATGCGAAAGAACAGGAAACATTTCCAAAAGACAAGAAATCCCATTAAATAACATTTTAGTGTTTGAGATTTTCAATGTTTGGGGCATTGATTTTATGGGTCCATTCCCTAAATCATTTGCCAATCAATATATTCTAGTCGCAGAAGATTATGTGAGTAAATGGGTGGAAGCAGTTGCCTTACCCATGAATGATTCCTAAGAGGTGGTAAAATTCCTAAAGAAGAACATTTTTACATGATTTGGCACATCCCAAGCTATAATTATTGATGTAAGATCCCATTTTTGTAATAAAAAAATTTAAATCTCTCCTATCAAAATATGGTGTAAACCATAAAGACGCCACCCCCTATCATTCACAAAAAAGAGATCAAGTGAAAGTTTCTAATTGAGAAATTAAAGAATCCTAGAAAAGACCGTAAATGCATTTAGAAAAGATTGGTCTTTGTAATTGATGATGCATTATGGGCATATCATACTGCTTTCAAGACGCCCATTGGTATGTCTCTATATCACTTAGTGTATGGTAAATCTTTCCATTTACATGTGGAATTAGAACATAAGGCATTTCGAGTGATAAATTTCTTGAATTTTAATGCTAAGCAAGTTGGCGAACAAAGGTTATTGCAATTGAATGAATTAAATGAATTTCACCTTAATGCATATGAAAATGCCAAATTATATAAATAACAAACAAAGAAATGGCATGATCGAAATAATGTTCCTCGTGAATTTTAAATTGGCGACAAGGTACTAGTTTATAACTCTCATTTAAAACTCTTTCTTGGTAAGTTACAGTCCAGATGGACTGGCCCTTATGATGTGCTTAATGTTTATCCTTATGATACCATTAAAGTATCCAATGGACAGTCATCCTTTAAAGTCAATGGACAAAGGGCCAAACTTTATGTACCTAATAGGGTCAATAACCAATTTGAGATTCTTACTCTTTCTGACCCCTCTTAGGTTGTTTAATTTATGAATTTTATTAAGTTAAACTATTTTAGTTCTTTCTTTTTAGTGCTCTTAGTTTTCCTTTCTTTCTTTTTCAAGGTTGTCTTAGTTAGGTTCTTTTTTTATTTGTTCTAGTTTTGCCCTTTTATTTTCTATTTAATTCTGTCTTCTTTTTAGTCTTTTATTAGTTGCTTTTACTTGTTTTAAGTTGTTTATGTGTCTTTGTTTAAGGCCTGTTTAGTTAAATTGGTTAAGTTTTTCCTTTTAAAATTTTCCTTTTCTTTCTCTTTTATTTTAGGTTTTTTTATGTGCTTATGTAAAAATTCAGTTTTTAGTCTTGTTAAGTCTCTTTTTAGTTGTTTTAATTGTTTAAGTTGTTTTGAAATTAGTCCTCAGTTCTTGTTTTGCCTATTTACTTTTTGGTTTTCTTTTAAAAGCCTTACACTAACTAACTCTTTTATGCTAAAATTTGATGTTTTCTTGGCTAGGAAATCATTTAATATTTGTATGGTATTGATTTGGGGTCATTTAGATATGAATTAAAGCTAAAAATCTGAGTTGGAGCTCATTTTCAGGGGTAAAACATGACCCTTAAACGGTGGGATGTTCATTTGGAACTTGTCGTTCTGCTTTCTGGAGACTAAACAGTGAGTGTAGAATGACACCATTTACTTTTCAGAGGTTGCCCTTTAGTCCTATAAAGACCAAAAACAATGCAATTTTGGTTGAACCGTGCAGACTCCTCTCCTCCTCCTCCCTCTAGGCGAAACACTCCCCTTTTGCCCTAAATCCATTATTTCTCACTCAATTCTTCACCAATTTTGATGATTTAGGAGTCAAAATCTAAAAAAATTGAAACCTTTACCTGATTTTGGGGTTATTTCACACATTAATAATCTATTTCTATCCCAAAATTATCTTGTTCTGTTCGAAGGTATTATTCATTTGCTTTTAATATCTGAATTTTTGTGATGATTTTGCCATTGTCTTAGCATAATTTTTGTACCATTGAATTCCTTAGAGTATTGTCTACATTTTGATACCATTTTTATGTCATAAACTTTTTGTAAAAATTTGGCCAATTTTCCAATTAGGTACATTTTGGTCTTTTCATATGGGGCATAATTTTTAGCTTGAATTAAAGTTTTTATTAGTTAATTTAGGCCTACCATTCCTTCATCTATGTTTACAAGGATTAATCTTAGTCAATTAGCCCATGTTTTTGCAATATTCATCGATTTTCGCGTAATTTAGGGTTCTTTACTCAGTTTATGTTTAATTTTGGTACTAATTTTGCTTTATTTAGGTTCGCTATGTCTCCTAGACAGTTTTAGGGTGCTTCTAGTTCAAGAAAGAGGGTTGCTATAGATGTTTCTCACTTTATGACCCAAGAGAGTGCGAATTGGTATGACACTCGTCTATCAAATAAACTCATTGACGAGAAATCTCTAACCCTTGCTTCGGATGCTGAATTTTAGGTCAATGCCATATTCTGTACATTGGAATGGGATCCTACTTTAGTTTTGGTTGGTCCATATTTTCCTATCCTTATACAAGAATTCTGTATTAATATGTAAGAGAAGGATGATGAAGACCTTCTCAATATCTAGTCTACTGTCCAAAGGGTGCATATTAACCTCAACCGTGCTTCACTTTCTTGCCTACTCAAAGTTTCGGATGTTTGTGAGCCTTATCATCGCTGAGTGGACAGAATTCATGGTGATGATGCTGAGTCTAATCTTACATTTAATTTTGAGGCTAATCGTACTGCCTTGGGATTGATTCAACCTCTTAAAAAGGACTATTTTTTGATGTACTAATGTTCTAATGTTCTACCTCGTGCCAGCTGAATGAATGAAATAATGTATGATGATATCTACCTTTTGCATAAACTTTATAATTTTTTAGGAGTCATCGAGGGTTTGCCACTGGCTAGATTCATTCTTTAGAGTATAAGGAATGTGGTTCATTCAAAGAATGCCAGAAAAAATTCATGTTTTACAACCTTAATTACTCGAGTACTTAACGAGGCTAGTGTTTCTTTTGAGGGTCAAACAACTGTTCAACCTATGCCTACATCTATTATTGGCTACCCTCACCTAAAGTCTTGGCTTTATGCTAAGGAAGGAGGTGTCTGGTGTAATCTGATTTGGCAGCCACTCCAAGGGGTTTAAAGCATTGATAATGATCATGAACTTCCCCCTCCACCTGTTCCAGTTGAAGATATGGCTGAAAGCATGGATGAAGCTTCTTCAGAAGCTACTTTTCCTACTCTCAGTGTTTCACCTTCGGTCTATAAGGCTTTTCCTCCAGCTGCTAGAATACCTACTGTTATGCCCTATTCTTTGGATCAGCTTAATCATATTGAATAGTGTCTTTCTTGTATAAAATCCTAGCAGGATGTTCTCTCCTCTCGTTTTGAGGATGTTCTTCAGTATGTCGGGAGAGTTCAAAGCCATATTTCAGCTCTTTAGGACTTTGTTTGTGACTAATTGCCTCCTCTGAGTTATCTAGTTTTTTAGCTTTTAGGCTAGTCCCTTTTTTATTCTAGGCTAGTCCTTGTGATAAGATATTTTTTATTTTTGGATAACCCTGTCTGCTTTGTTTTTATGTATTTCCTTTTCATTGTTTTTAGTTCTTTTGTTCTTTTGATGTATGCTCCTTTTTGGGTACATTATTGCTATATTTAATCTATGGAGCATTCTTTTATTATTTACTTCCTCTATGCTTTCATGTTTCTTATATTTTGTCAGCTACCATTATCAATGGTTGCATTATTCCTTGACCCCATTTAAGTCAAATTTTCCAAGTGTTGCCATCATTATCTGGGTGTCCTTTATTCATTTTCTCCCGTTTTCTATTCATCATTTCCATGTTATAACATTAGAGGACCAATGTTTATTTTAAGTGCAGGGGAGGGAATGTTATTTCATGCTTATTTTTACTTGTCCACAAGTTTATCTTTTTATCATCTTTTTCCAATCAATCTATAATGTTTTGAAAAACAAAATTTTGATCTTGATCCTATCATTGGTAGGTTTTCCTTTTTAATTTCACTCTTTTAATAAAATAAGATGTTATCCTTTTGAATTTTATGATTGATGAGCTTTTGATCTTAATTTATTTCATGCTTTCAACAAGTAAGTCCTTTAAGATTACTATGACATTCTAATTTTAAACTCAATCTTTCTAAGCTAAATGTCATCTTGGATGCAATTTTGTTATCCTCTGTCAAAATAAAAGAAAGAAAAAAAGAAAAAAATTATAATAAAGTGGAAAAAGAAAGAAAAGGAAAATAAAATGAGAGAAAAAGTGGAAAAAAACAAAAATAAACAAAAGTGAAAAGTTGGCATTTATTTTATTCACTCCGTTGGATTCTAACTAATTGGTTAGAAATTATGAGTGGTGCAAAAGCCAGTTGATGAAAGGTGACTCAATCCAGTAAACTAGGGGTTATTCACCATAAATGGTTCACCTTTGATTACGAAAGATTGAGTGACTTCTCATCTAAAGTAAGGCCTATATTGCTTTTCCCTTTTATTTTGTGCTTAGGCTTAAGGATAGGGATTTATGTTCATTGATGTAACTTTCTTCTTGGTTTATATTCATTTTATGATTGGAATGAAATTATATTCTTAGGATGAATTGGAAGAAGCGTGAAGTAAATCAATTTCAACTGCGTCTTGATTGGATTAATCGAATTTATAACCTCTTACTTTGTCATATTGATTGAAGGATGATGGAATTCTTTTTAATGGTTTTAGTTTATTGATGGGGATTATTTTTCTAAAGATTATATGTTGTTGGAAAACTAATGATAGATTGATTTGCTTGAGGACAAGCAAAAACTAAGTGTGGGGGAGTTGATAGACTTGAATTTTATGACATAGTAGCCTCCCATTTAAGCCAAATTGTTGTATAATTGCTTACATTTGATGTTTATAGGCTAAATTATGTGTTTGATTGATGAATGTTGTAGTTGGAGCTAATTTATTTCATAAAATCTAAGAAAATGCTGCTATAATTTGAGATTTTGGAGAAAAATGGTAGGTCTGGAGAGCAGTTGTTTAACCTAACTAAGCGTTGTTCTACCCTTGAATCAGAGACTAAAACAGCGGTGTTCATTAAACGTCGTTTGACTTTTTTCAAGTGTCGTTTAAGTAGCAGTTAGCACCTTTCCAACTGGATCTTTGTTGTTTGTTGATTGAATTGATGAAAAATGGGCTTTCTTTAAACTGATTTTACTTTGAAAACCAAAATGATATTAAGTGAAAACTAATATGACGAAAGGCAAGTGCACCTATTGAACAAGTAATAAAGTGGAGTAATTTTTTGACTTTAAGTGTCGAACCCAAGGGGAAAAAGGTGGTATTTTTACGTTAATTACCAGATCAATTAAATTACAATTATCTAGGAAATTCCAATTTAATTAATTTGAAAGATAAAAAGATAAAATTAATAAACTATCCTAGTATGCTTCAAACCTTTGCAATTTTGAATTATAAAATGATTTATAAAATTACTAAAAAGTATAAACTTGTGGAATCCAGCTTTAAATAAGTGATTAATGAATTAATTGAGCTTAAAACAAATTCAAAGGTAGATTACAGTCCCTTCACGAATTCAAGACAAAGTTATGGTTAAGAATTGTGCCTTTTGTCCATTAAACTTAGTTTAAAGTTTGGTTATTCTTTAAATCTAGCCAATGGGCTTTAATTTTAAGAAGGTGAGTTCTTGACTTTTAATCTCAGATCTCTAACTCTCATAAATAATCCAGGTCTGGTCATACAAGGATTGATTTATGTTATTTATTGATTTTTCTAACAACTTAGGTAGATTTCTCGGATCCTAGATTATCTTTCACTCTAATCTTAATTGATCAGGCCAAAATCAAAACTTTAAGAACTTCAATAAACAAAATCAAACCTTATTATAGGCATTTAAACTCTCCTAAAACATTAAAACACAATTCCAAAGCTAGAAAATGGATTTAAGCACACATAATTATCAAAGCATACAAAACATACATCTTAAGCCATATACTTTGATAGATCTATAATTAGTAGTTTAGAATTTACAAAACATGTTTAGAAAGCTTCTGGATAAATCTTGAACTTCTTAACTTGATCTAGACATCAACACAGCCTTGAAATCCAAAGGATCTTGCAACAAAATCAAATAAAGTTTAAGAATATACACATAAGAATATGAACTTTGATTAATTTGGAAAACAAGAGAAAATAAGTAATAATATGAGTTAAAAAACCACCTATAATGGTTTAGAAACTTAGATAAAAGTCTTAACTTCAATCTCTAACAAACAACAACATATAATACACAATATAACTCGAATTATAAGTGTTTGAAGCCTAAAATATCTATGAAAGCTAAGAGAGAAGTAAGAGCTTCTCTATCTAAGGTTAGGTCTGCATCTCTTACTATTGTTTCATGTTTTCTATGTTTTTTCTTATTGTATGCAGACACTCTGGTCTCCCATACGTGTTAGATGACAAAGGGGATTGGGTAGACACATGTTTCTGCCGCAATTGTAGGGATATGGAGTTGATATTATTGATTGATCCTTCAACGGTGGGCTGCACCGATGAACAACAATAGGCTACAGGGTTCCGCTAAGTGTCGAATTCTGTCTCTTAAATGGCACCTTGATCATCCTTCAACGTAACCCTGTTAGGTGAATTCTTCTCCTTTTTGCTCCAATCTTCATCATCAAACTCCATCCTGAAAATTAAACATAATAAGACATAAATTAACAATTAAGCACTAAATTAAGGTTAAATTAACATCAAATATCATTAAAAAAAACTATAGATTTAACTCATAACAATGCACTATGTTGAGTTTTTGCATTCCTAGAGAAACTATGTCTATTTTTGGATTTATAGATATCCTTCTTAGCTTTAGTCATATATTTATACCTGAATGCATGATTATTATTCCCAGGATGTGATTTTGATGATGAGGTAATATTGTCAAGTGAGGACTTAGGCAAAATCTCCTCTTCTAAGTTTTTTTCCTTACTTTTTTTTTTTTTGCATCCATGCAGCATACTCTCTTAAGTGAATCCTAGTCCTTACCTATCATTGGACACCTTTTGGGTGGTTCCAAGCATGGAATGTAATTTTCCTTGCCCTTTATGAAGTTTGATAAAGATTACTTAAGGATAGCTACTTCCTTCTTTGAAGACTCATTTTCATGGAACAAATTATGCTCATAATCACTTTTGGTAATAACCATACTCTTAAAATCTACCATAGCATTCATTTCATTCTTTAATTGATCAATTTCTAAAATACATGCATTCTTAGATTTTAAGTTTTAAACAAAAAATATATTGTCGACATGAATGAGTGTGATTTTATAGTGTCAATTTGAGTTTCATTAAATGAGATAGGCCTAAAATGCCAATGACAACTCAATATAAAGCTCTTCCCTTCTTTCATTTCCATACTTTCAAATCTTAAGTCCCATAGGATTTGAGAAGGCAATACAACAGTTTTATTAAACTTCTTCTTAGAGTTCATAACATATATATCATCAAATATTTCATCTTTATTTCTCATTCTAAAACTATAATCTATTGCATCACTATATTGACTACCACATACGTCTCCAACCCTAGATTTCAAACTTGTAATAGGTAATCCAAATGATTTAAAACATTCATCACAAACATAGTTTGTTTTAGATAAAATAACCATGATCATTTTGAATGTATTCAAAATTCTAAATCTCATTCACATTATTCTCATTTTGTTCAAAAGAAATTTGGAAGCTAGTTTTAAAATTAAATGACCTAGTTCCTCCTTATTCAACAGTAATAAAGTTAAAATTACCAATACTAACCTCATAGTCACTTTTCTATTACTA
>JAOXYD010091234.1:0-12009 GCA_028565735.1 Pinacopodium congolense
AACTTCTTTAATTGACTTGTGTCTTTCTCTTATCTCTACTTATTGCACTCATTTTGGTAGTTGCTTTGTCATTTCATTTTAAGTTGAATCTTGGTTTAGTGATTGCATCTAGTTCTCAATTAATTTAGGTTGCTATTTTAAATTAGCTAAAAGTTTTTAAATACCCAATTCACCCACCCCTCTTGGGTGCCATAGGGCTTACACTTTGGTTATTAATTTAATTTTAGGAATATTTGTATTGTTTATTGAGCTTAAACCCTATAACAAATTAAGAGAGTAAATTGGGTAATTTGTGTTAGATGTACAATGAGAGTTGGCATTTAATAAACTTATAAAAAATAAATTATTAATTTATTAGGAAGAGATTTTGATAAATTAATATACTGCCTATAGGATAGCTTCACATCTAGTTAAATTTTTAGGAAATACTTTGCATGTCGAGAGATCCTAAAGTTAATCCTAAATTTATTTAGCTAGTGACATTTAGTTGCACCTTGAAGGAGGGTAGCTAAAATATTAGGAAATCTTAGGCCAAATATAAATTAGATCAATTAACCAAGGGGAACAAATAGGGATAACAACAAGTCCTATTCTTGAATCTTGATTTTCTCTTAATTTTCGTCTGCAATGTTGGCTATTGGTTGTGTTGCTTATTGTTACTTCCAAGTTATTTGTGTTTTACTGATTTATTTTTATTTTACTTGTTTAAATCTATTTCTTGAACAAAGTGTAAGCCAAATTGATATAGTGTTTAAATAAATTCCTTGTGGGATCGATATCCATTCTTTACTACAAGTACGACCCCGTATACTTGTGATTTTGAGCATAAAACTCGTAGTTTTGGTTTTACAATTAATCAATTAACAACTACAGCTTCACAAATTTCTGTATCCTTCACTCTTTTGGTCATAACTCCTTCTCTAGGACTCTGATTAACTTGAAATTTGAACTACATGCTCCTCACATCTTCATCTTAAACCTTACCTAATTTCATGGCCATCTAAGCTCTACAAATATGCCTAATAGGTCATCTAAATCACTTGTAACACATCAAAATATAAAATTATGCTACCTGAAAAACCACACATCAAAGTGAATCAATTCATCCCTCAAATAAACTTAAAATCCACCCTTAAGCACTAGACAATATATATAAACAATGAAAAGCACCTAAGATCATGAAACGATGCAAAAGATGAAAAACATCCAAATAACTAAAGCAAAAGTACACAAAGAAACACATTGAAATAACCTAGAAACATAATCTAAAAACACACTTATCATCTTCTCCACACTTAAATCATTGCTTAACCTCAAGTAAAATAAAAAACAACCATAACATCCTATCAATTCATCTTTATAAAGATCAAGTGCATGTAATCTGTTAAACTTTAGCCAACTTAAATGTTGAGTTACTACACATATTATAACTAGCTTTCATCAATACACATAAGCAAACTCAACTTATGATAATATAATTAGAAGGCAAGCATAAACTTGCAACGTATTTTCATCATGACATCCCCTCTTTCACTCAAGTGTATAAGGGTTAGTGTTTCACTCAAGACTTCCTATAAGGAATCATACTACCATAGGCTTACAAATTCACCAAGTCTCTTCTACATTGATTACATTATAAAATAGATCAAAAGGACTTTGTTTAAGCTTGTAATGGGGTTAGGGTTAAGGTAAGTCAAAAAGGGTTTGAGGGCTCCTCTCAAGTATTTATAAAGCACTAAGTGTATAAAGGGACACAAAATGTACCTATAAGATATGCATGTAAAAATACTAACTACTCAACACTTATAATTGCTACTATATCTGATTCTTTTATCTTCTTTTCTTCTTTTCTTTATATTTCTTTTTTAATAATAAAAAGGAGACATAAATAGCAACTAAATGCAATGTACTATGAGTAGAAGTAATGCTCAAATCATTCAAGAAAAAAAATGGAGCCAAAAATCCCAAATTAATTCTCATTTAACATTTTATTAAAATTATGAGTAGGTTAGGCTAATGGAGTTTTCTGTTTTAAAATGGGTGGTTCTCTTCAAGAAATAAAAGGGATAAAAGCTCAAAGGGTTTTGCAAGGGATAATGGCATAAGTGGGTCATTTAGGCTAAAGAAGAGGGCCTTAATCATTCCCATCTATCATGCATCAAGTAGATCATAGTAAAGAAATATATGGCTCTACCTATTGTGTTAGAGTATGGTATTCTAGAAGTATTTTGAGTTTTATAATGGAAGCTAATCATGACCGTTGACAGGCCTTATTATCTGACCCTGGTTCATAAGTTCTACATGAACATCAAATAAAAGGAAGGCTTGAATATGATAGTTGATCATACAAGATACACTTATTCACATCACTCACACTTTATTGTCCATTTAATTAGGAGGACTCCATAAGGGTTAAGTATTCGAGCAACAAAATGATACAATCC
The DNA here is from genome assembly GCA_028565735.1 of Pinacopodium congolense. Taxonomy (NCBI): domain Eukaryota; kingdom Viridiplantae; phylum Streptophyta; class Magnoliopsida; order Malpighiales; family Erythroxylaceae; genus Pinacopodium; species Pinacopodium congolense. Next base: position 2,445 of record JAOXYD010091234.1, read on the forward strand.
ATGATGATTTAGTATGATTGGATTTATATTTTTTGATCATCATTACTTGTACCATTTTAAGGCTTAGCAAGCCAGCAAACTAAAGAGCTTTTCTAAAAACTCAATTGGGGGTTTGTGAGAGGATCATTATGACGCTCATCAGTGTAATTGCTACATTGATAGCTTGTAAAGCATAAATATTTTAGAAATTGTCTAGGGCTTGTCTGAATTGGTTTTAAGGGTAAAACCATGTGAATTATGTGTTTATTTATTTAAAACCATTGAATGTGATGTTGCTTAGCTATTTCTATATTTGCATTTGTTTTGTAAGAGTTTAGTGGATATTTTAACATACTCTTTGAACTAGAAAAGGTGTGGAATAACTTTTTAAACTTAAAGTATCATGTTATGAAGTTCCACGTCAAATTCTAAGGTTATTGGAGAAGCCATAAGGAGTGCACAAAAGAAAGAATAAGATAAGTTCATTTAAGACCATATTTGGTACAACTAATTTGAGTGAGGAATTAGGTGCACTTATATAACTCCAATTATTATAAAGTTTTATAGACTGTAAGAACAACATGTCAATTAGCTTCATACCAAATTTTATGACAATTGGATGAAGAATTAAAAAGATATCGTGAAAATACCAAATGGTATAGAAAATTATCAGCATTACGGGCATAATGATTAATGTAATTTCGCTCTAGTGTGAATTGTAGGCAACATTACTACCACAATGCTACCATAATTAGGATGACCTCTACGTCTATATATAATCTAATTTTAGGTTTTTAAGTGTTTTAGTTGCTACAAAATACATCTATTTAGCTACCAAATGAGTGACATTAAGTCTTAGGTCATTCTTGAAGGGGTTTCAACCAAGATTGAAGGAGCTGAAGCATCCAAATGTAAGAACTCAAGGTTGAAGGAATTTCACCATTTAGCATAAAGATTTCAAGGATTTAATAAGACTTATCATGAGCTTTCTAACTCCTTTTATCTTTATGTTTGTTTGTGTGATGAAAACTATGTTTAGGATCTAAACTCTTTATAGGATTTAGGTTTTATTAACTTTAGGATGTATGCATTTTATTATTCTTGTTTTAACTCTTGAGTTCTAGATTTTTTAATTATATTTGTTCATGAAGGTTATTTATTTATTTTATTTAATTGTTATGCAATCGTAAATATTAATTTTGAAGCTTTCATTATATGTATGATTGAGATTGTAAAATTTTTATATGTATTAAATCATTCCATAAATGAAACATCTTACATGAGGAGCTAAAGGTAGTCTTACATAGGATGTTTGAGTTACATGTGAATTTAGCCAAAACAATATATTCTATAGAATAGATTAATGTTTTTAATTCAATAGAATGGGATAAAGAGAGCTTTTACTTAGTTTAATTGATTTGAATAGGATTACATTGCTTGAGAAAGAGCGTAATTTATATTATGGAATCTATGATCTATCAAATCTAGAATTCGAGTTAAAGTAAGATAATCGATGAGTACGTATACATCCTAAAATGATTACTTACCTAAATCCTACCTTCAACATTGGGTGTTTCTTCTTAAATGTTGTTTAGGCATTTTACTTTAATTTATTATTTCTTTTAATCCCAACTTAATTAATCAACTTTTCTTTTTTGAGTAACTAGCTAGATTTAGAAAGAAATCCATTAGCAATAACATTCCTTGTGGTTCGACACCTAGACTCATCCTAGCTATAATACATCCAATAAGTACACTTGCTTTTTATGTGTTGTGATATTATTTAGTTTATTCTTAGTAATTATTTCTTTTAACACTTAAACTATTTCATAATTACCATCACACTCCTAGGCCATGTGTCCTTAACAAGGTTCAATTTTTTGATACCTATATCCTATATATGATGTTGTATGATTTTGGCATTTTGTAAGGTATATTGGTGGCTGGCTTCATCATTCCACACATGAGGGATGTTTTTTGGATTCATTGTCAAAAGAAAAGCTTATGTTTTTTGTGTTTATTGATGAGTACCTTTGAGTACTGAGAGTTAGTTTTGATGGTGAGGTCCTTGTTCAATCCTTCAGAGCTTTAATAATTATATACTCTAAACTTAAGTTGTGAAAATATGCATAAATTGACATTTGCATAATATTAAGATTTAACCATTACGCTTATGTGAGAGGACCAAAGGCCTTATTGCGCTAATTCTTGCTCTTGAGGAGGGAAATAGGGATGCTACATCTTCAATAACCACTCTAAGCTTCCACACTTCACCATTAGCTGTTCCATCCACTTTTGTGCCTACTAAGCCATCTTCTGCTACTATCTTAGAGATTCTTCTGATAATGGATAGGGGTATGGCCAATTTTAAGAGTTAGGTGGAGATTAGTGTGGCTGATCTTAAGGGTCAAATGGATTGTTTATAGGCACAAATGGATGTGAATGGGATTGCATGTTGTCCTAATTGTTCATTTGTCTTGTGCTTATGAATGATGTTTTATGTTATGTTAGTTTAGTTGTTAGTTTAGTTTTTTTTTTTTGTATTTTATGCTCTTGAATGTTCCTAAATCCATCAAAGTCCTATCTATCTGTAAGTTTCCTATGGTGTAAGGAATGGTAAAACTACCTTATCTTTAGGCTTTGGAGGAACCTTTTTAACCAAGATAGTAAAAGATTCCTCATTAAGCTTAATAGTCTCATACTCCTCCAACTTCTTTTTCTCTAAAAGAATATCCTTTAAGAACTTTTCATATAAATGCATTTGATCAATTAGCTAAAAAAATGCGATATATAACTTCTTAAACACCCTAAAAATTTCTCAAATTGCTTATTTAAATTGGCATTCATTAACCTTTGAGGGTATGGAATGCTAAGCTTATAAGGTTGAACATTAAGATCAATAAATAACCTAGGTCTCTCTTCCTCATCACTTTCCTTACTACTTTCTTCCAATTTTTCTTTACTCTCGTTCTACTTCCTTCTTTTTCTCTAAACCTATACTCTCCACCTCCTTACACTCTTTAAGGTAATAGCATTAACATCTTCTCTGGATTAGCTTTGATAATGCTAGGTAACTTACTAGGTAACCCTTACAAGATCTATTCTATTTGGCCAACTTGATTCTTTAAATTCTTAAAGGAAGTCTCACGGTTTTCATAGTAGATTCATTAGTTTGGATTTAGTTTAACAAAATATCCTCAAAACTATACTTCGCTTGTGGACTAGTTTTAAAACTAGATGGTGGGACTCTAAAGCTAGGTGATGAGTCTCTTTCAGGATTGATTGGTGGATGTTTATAGTTTTAATTGTTATTCTATGAAAAATTAGGATAGTTCCTCTAACTAAGATTGTAAGTGTTATAATACAAATCTTCACTTTGCCTATTAAAGTCCCTATATATTAGGCTTGCTTAAGCTTATAGGAAAAAGGATTTCCTACTTGACAATCTATGGATGAATGAGAGGAACTACCATAGTTTTCACGCTCTTTTAGGCCTCTAAACACACTACTACCAACTTCACTTGCTAAACTATCCAATTTATTATTAAATGCTTTTATGTGAGCTACTAAAGATATTGTATCATTAATCCCATAGGCACCATATGGTTTTTTTATGGTGATGCTCTAAATTGTATTGAAACTATTAGATGCTATCTCCTCAATCAATGTGTATACTTTATCTAGGGTCTTTCTTATCAAATTACCCCCAATAGTAGCATATATGGTATTACGTATAAAGGGTGCAACATTAGTGTAAAAGATATCTACTTACTTCTAAGTACTAAACTTGTCACTATGAAACTTAGAAAGCATCTCTCTAAACCTCTCACAAGCCTCATATAAACTCTCATTCTTATACTAAACAAATGAGATCATCTCTCTTTTAATTTTGGCTATTTTAGTTGGTGAGAAGAATTTTAACAAAGAAAAACTTCATAGTTTCATCTCAAGTGGTAATGGAACCAAGATAATTAGTAGATAACTAGGCTCTAGCTTTATCTCTAAGGGAGAAAGGAAACAACTTAAACCTAACTACGTCATTTAAAACCTCATTGCTTCTAAACATATCACAAATATCTAATAAATTCTTTAGATGGGCATTTGGGTGCTCTAAAACTGAACCTTTAAATTGTGAAGCCTTAACCATGGAGATGATACCTAATATAGGTGTATTCTTTAAGATTCTAAGATGCAACTTAATATGGTTTTACCTCTATTTTGATGCCAAATTACCTAATTTATGTTTTTCATGAGTTAAGTGCAAGTTTAGATCCAAACAAATCAATTCTAGGTGAAAAAGGCCAAGTATGGAGAAGAATTAGAGATGATTGAAATCTCGAGACATGAACGATGATTATCAATGATGTTGTTGATCTAGCTTTACCATCAAACCCTTTAAAAGTGGTCTTTCAATGTGTTGTTTATCCTACTGTTAAGTATCATTGATGTCTTAGAAAATATGTTTTAGTGTTGGATTCAAGGGCATTCAAGTCTTTGTTTCTTCAAGATGAATTACAACCCTAAAGAGAAGTTTTAAGGACGTGAGATAGACGTAAGATGTCACTTTTCCTTCCATTTTTGGCAGCCACTTATTTCTCTTAGTTTTCTTCTTAGTTTAGGGATTTTTGGCTTTCTTTCATCTTGTATTTAAGAATAATCTTTTAAATAGTATTCTAGATAGATAAATAATTTACCTTTAGTTGTGTTTTTTTCCTATTTATTTATTGTTTTCTCTTTAGTTCCCAGGTTATTGTATTTAAATTGATTTTAAGATTTTTTGTGAAATCCTTTAAATGTTGTTAGTTGGTTACTGAATCTTTGATTTCTCTCATTTTTTTATTCACTGTGAGTTCTTTAGTTTTATTTTCTATTTTATTAATTTTCTTATGATAGGCTAACTTCCCTTAGATTAGATGATATTAAAGGAATAATGGGATTCCAATTGTGAGATTAGTATTGGTTTTAATGGGTATTTTGTTCTTTGTTAAGATTGAATAAAACCTTAAGTTAAATGTTAAGAACTAAAGGTTGTATTATAGGATTTGCCATCTTATTTATGATTTCTAGTTTGAATGCTAGGTAAGGGTTTTTATGTAATATTAAAAATAATAAAAACTAAATAGTTCTCTGTGAGATCAACTTTGACTCATCCCACTACATAGTTAAAAAAGTAAGTTAGTTTTATTATTTGATGACCTATGATAGTTTCATAAATCCCATGAGGGGTCTCAAAGTTATTAGAACTAACCCTGAGCCTAAAAATGCTATCCAGAGATCTACATCTATTTTTCCATAGCTAAGTCCATTGTTGTTGGTTCTCTACATTCTTCCTGAGCTCTTACAATTGGACGCTCTTGTTAATCCATTTCTAATGTGTCAATTTCTACTTAATCCTCACTAGATGTCTCCATTTCTACTATATCTGATGTGATTGCTTGATATTCTTTCTTTTACTTATGAATGGTACATTCAAACTTAAGATTAAAGTCAAGTTTCTTAGGCTTTTAACCTTGAGTATGCATATAAAACTCAGAAAATAACTTAATAAAATAAGATACTAACTAAATAAAGCAAACAAACAAAGAAACAAAACAAATCCAATAGAAAATAGCAAAAATAATATAAACAATATAAAAATTTCCATAGTAATAAACACCAATATATTCTTAGCATCATTAGTTATGATCTTAAATAATGGTGCAAAAAACTTGTTGTGATCTTATCTTAACTAAATTGAATTGATCTTTTAATATAAACTTAAAGCAAGTACACCTATTAACAAGTAATGTAGTGGATACAATTAAGTTTAGATTCTCATTCCCATGGGGAATATACTATTCAAATTATCATTCCCATGGGAAATATACTATTTAGATTAAAATCATATGAAGAATTTAAATTGGTTTAATTATCAAGTTGAAGAATACCAATTAAACTAAAAAATTCTAATTAATATGAAGGAGATCAAGAATGCAATTAAGGAATACCAAATTTAAATGAATAGCTAATGCTTTCAGTTTTCAATGATTCAATTGAGTTATTTAAGATTGCGATGAAGATAATACTATGGTTAAAATAATGCCTTTTCCCAGTTAATCCTATCCTACAATTTGGTCATTCAATAGACATAGGAAATAGGTATAAAAATTAAAAATTTTAATCCAAAATTTATTTTAAGATTAACACCCTCATAATTAACCAGATTTTGTTCATTCACTAATTTAAATCATATTGTTTATTGATCTTTCCAATAATTTCTCTTAGGAAATAGGTATAAAGATCAAAGAGCTTAATCCAAAATTTTCTTATTTTAGGATTAACACCCTTATGATTAACCAAATTTTGTTTATTCACTAATTTAAATCATATTGTTTATTGATCTTTCCAATAATTATAGTAGATTTCTTGGAGTCTTAATTATCTATGACTCTATTCTAAGTGGCTATTATAGAATAGAGGATTAAGCTATTAAATAAACAAAGATCAATATCCAAACATGCATAAAAACTCAATTAAACCATTAAATAGTCTTACCTTAGTTGAAAATCAAATTAGTTACACATATTAATCAAATAACACAAGATATAAAGCATAAACAACATGTCATATGATTAATCCAATTAAAGAGAAAGATGCAATGAAATCAAGAGTTTAAAAAACACCTAATCAAGCTCCAAAAAAGTTCCTAACTCTAAATTACATGCTTAATCTCTTAGAATCCTTAAAAATAACTTGGAATTTCCAATACAAAAGATTGAAACCAAAACAACAACCTTAAACCTAAGCTTAGAAAGATAATAAAAATTAAAGAAAAAATGACAAAATTGATTGCTAAAACTTTTGCTCCAAATTTGTAAGGATGTTTTTATGTTTCCCAAGTAGGTTGCTTAAGTTAGAAGAAAGTGGCTTGAAAAATTAATGAGAATCTAGCTAGAAAAAATGTGTCTATAAACATCAATGATGCAAGACATCAAACTTTAATAGCTTTATTAATATCCCATATTAATCTTCTATCTCCAGGTTATCCATCAATAGTGGTTTGTTAGAGAATAATGGCACTGTTTAGCTAGTCACGTTAAACTCCTCTAAAGCCATTAATAAAGGTGTAAAGGGAGAAATCAACAATGTCATTTTAGTGGCATGTTGATCTCCTAGAAAATGTTCCAAACTTGATATTTTTTCTAAAAAATCTTCATTCTTTGGTATCTACCTAAAAATTACACAATAACATATATAAATTAGACAACTTAACATAAAATAGGGGTAAAGACATGTCAATTAACAATTTAAAATACTATAAATTATACCTCTATTACTACCTTGAATATTAAGGATAAATTATACCCCTATTACTACCTTGAATATTAAGGAATCCCCTATTTGTCCTACACTGTAGTTACAACTCCATTCCATGATTTTTCTCCAATTTCCTTGAGATGTAGGTCTATTACAATGCATTAGAACATGCTTCTAGAGGAAATTAGAGAAGAAGTCATTAAAATGTAATTGGTATAGTGATTCTTCCTCTTATTGGCATCGATAGTAGTTAGTAGTCACATAAAGATATTTGGATAACCAACCCAATATGCTTAGTTTTCCTTAATTTCTAGCCATATAATTAGTGAAGCTTTTGGATAGGTGTGCTTAAACCACACTAATTTATGTCAAGGAATCTCTATCTAGCCTGATCTTATTAGATTCCTACATAAGGAGCTCGTAAAGGTGTCTGAGCTATTTCTCTTCCAAATTGTGAGGTCTTTCTTGTTTAAAATTAGTTGAACATCCAACAAGTAACTTGTAACTTCTGATTGAGATAATGTTTCTAACAGGTTTCTTTACTAAGTTAATGCATGCTCAATAAAAGCATTAGGAAGGATTGAGTTAAACAATAGTCGCAAGTCCTTAAAATAAGTAAAAGGGTTGTAAGGTGACTAGTTGGTGTGCCAAAAATAGGTTTCTTATCCATTACCCACCTTTATTACAATTTCAGACTAGATTAAGCTTCTCATTTTCAACATACTATTAACAATGCAAGAAAGATTTGAGTTTTGAGTTTTAGAGCACCATAAGCACTTTTACTTTAGTCTATACATATGCATCCATTTATACTAAAGTGACTCCCTATCCACTTCCAATCTTCATAATCATTTTCAAAGCTTAGCTTTGTTAAAGGTTTTAAGAGATCCCTAATCCTCCTTCATTATTAGGCCTACAAATCTCATCCCATTTCACCTATTTATTGAGTCACCTATTTATAAAAACTTCCCGAGGGATTTAGCTATTACTTTAATGATAGTTTTAGGGAGCATTAAATGGGATTATAATGGATGTGTAGGCTAGATAAGATTGAAGTTGTAATCTATTTCCTACCTACATATGATAGACTTTTATTGCACCAATTGGAAAAGCGAGCGACTGGACTTGGTTTAGTTTTTCCAAAGCAAACTACACTTTAAGTTGTAGTCTTTACCTCTGTAGAGGTTTGGCTTCTTTAATTCCTCTTTAACCATATTGAATTTCTAACAGACTTGAAAGTATTATTCCCTTGAAAATTTTTATTTACTCCTTTCAAAAGAGCCTCTTTATACCCTTTTGAATTTAAAGGGGCTTCTCCTTAGTTTACAATTAAACATGTTCCTTGTCACAATAAAGGTGTGATCTAAAAATTGCTCGAATTTAAAGCATTATTTGCTTTCTAGAAATTGTTACATCTATTTATCCTTCACTAATGTTCGATCATGTTTCTTATTAATGAAGTTGTTGCCTTACTATTTGTTAGTCCAAGTATAGAAACAACCTACCATCTTCAAATATGTAACTTGAATGTTAGCCACATAATCCCTAAAATCCTAAATATAGTTCCTCTAACATAAGTTTCCTTAAAATTCACTAGCATATACCATTCTATTGAAGTCCCTTAGTGTTAGCCATGGTAAGGATATTGAGCTCTTGAGGTCCTCCAATCTTCTCTATAATTACATTCTTTAGAAGTTTAGGTTATACGCATAAACAAAATTAACAATAAACTTTATCCTCTATTGTTTAAAAAGAATTTGTAGGTGGATCATCTAATCTTCCATTTGGGAGTTAATAATCTAAATGAAGTCAGAGTTAGCAAAAATTAAAATTCTTCCATTATAGTGGGAATGATGGTTTATCAACACCTACCAATGACTGTTGATAAAGGGGGGCTTGCTGCAACTATTTAAATTAGGCTTAGTTTTCAAAAGGCCTATCAAATTAGGTTTATTAACCAAAATAAATTGTTTAAAACAAATCACATAAAAGGATAATTGATCTATATCATATTGCAAGCCATTATAGTTATTAAGAGAAGATAAAAGTGGAGTTAGTTCTCTTCTTTCTAAATCTTCATTTACTCATGGTATGTTTGCTTCACAAGAATAGCTATTCTATTACCCATCTATTCCTAAGGAATATGAATTCTTTGTTTGGTTAATAAAAAGCTTACGAAATAACTATTCATAGGAATATGTATTTCTTATTTTTTAGGAATAGGTATTTCTTATCCCCAATTGTCTTTAGCTATTCCAATAATACCTATTCCATTATTTATTTTTTTCTC
>JAOXYD010091255.1:0-12008 GCA_028565735.1 Pinacopodium congolense
AATCACCGTGCCCAAGACGCGATATCCCGATATGGCATACGCCCCGGAAGATAAGTACGGGGGTATACATGTCATGTAGTGGAGGAATGACTCCTCACAGTATTAGTTTGGAGTAAATTTTGATTATTTAAGTGTTTTTATTTATTTTTATTATTTTAATATTTAATTGTTGATTTTGGATTATAATTAAATCTTATTGGTGTATTATTTATTTTGTATGGTTTTTTAAAGTTGAAATATGAAATTGGAAGAAAGTGAAAAAAAAAAGAAAAAAAGAAGTTTAAAGTTTGGATGAGTGAAGAAGGGTGAAGAATGAAGCTAAAGAGTTAGCTTTAAACCTTGACAAACTTTAAAAAAGATGCATTACAAGGAAAGTGTTAATAAGCCATGCAATCATTACCAAGCCATGCATTTCTACGCTCGAGAGAGTCTTCCTAGGTGTGGCCAAAATGCACTTTACTAAATAACAAAATCAATTGACCAAGGAGGACACCTTTGACACTTTGACCAAGGAGGACACCTTTCACCAAGTCTTCTCAAGGCCTGGAGACTTTGACCAAGTCTTCTCAAGGCCAATACAAAGGAGTATCAAACGTTTGCAAGCTACACATCCATTCCTCCAAACCCTTATGTTGTTAGAGAGAGCCCGTATCTACCTGGAGAGAGCCAAGACTAAACATGCTGGACTGAACCCGCTAGAGTCTAGGACTGAAGCCCACTAAACTCCTTTGCTCCTGCTAGAGTTAACCTAAATGAACCTACTTTAAGTCCAAGATCAAGATCCATTTGTAGGATAGAATGCATAAGACCAAGACCTATCTGCAAGAGAAAAAAAAACAAAATAAAGGTAGCCCTAGCAAAAATGCATATTTGGAAACAAATAAGGAAAATAATTATTTTTGAGTAGCCAACAGCCATATGAAGAGGATTCGGCAGAGAGAAAAAAAGAGGAGCAGCCATACCATACCAACAGAAGATTTGGCACAGATCCACGCACAAGCTTCTTCTTTCATAAACTTCATGAGTTCTTTCAAACTCCATTATTTTTTCAAATTTGTTTTATTTTTATTTATTTATTTATTATATTTTATATTTTAAAGAATATAGGTATGATTGAACTTATTTATATTATGAGTGGCTAAAATATTTTTAGGATTTGTTGTTTGAACTATTTGTGAGCCTTTGGTTGTTGATTTAATGTCATGAATATTTGTATTATTTAATAAGCTTAAAACCCTACAACAAATCGAGAGAGTGAGTTGGGTAATTTGAATTAAATGTACAATGAGAGTTGGCATTTAATAGACCTATAGACAAAAAGTTATTAATTTATTAGAAAGATATTTCAATAGATTGATATACTGCCCATAGGATAACTTTACAGTTAATTGGATATTTAGGAAAGGCTTTACATGTCGAGAAATCCTAAAGTTAATCATAATTTATTTAATTAGTGACATTTAGTTACACCTTGACAGAGGGTAGCTAAAATATTAGAAAATATTGGGCCAAAGATAAATTAGATTAATTAAACCAAAGGAAAATAAATAGGGATAACAACAATTCCTATTCTTGAATCTTGTTTTTTCTATGAACTTTAATTTACAGTGTTGGCAATTGGTTATATTGCTCGCTTTTACTTCCAATTTGTTTTCATTTTACTTATTTATTTTTATTTTATTTATTAAAATTGATTTCTTGAACAAAGTGTAAGATAAATTGATAGGGTGTCTAAATACAATCCTCATGGGATCGATATTTATTCTTTACTACAAGTTACGACCTGTACACTTGCAGTTTTGAGCCTAAAACTAGTTTTAGTTTTGCAATTAATCAATCAACAATGACAAACAAAAGGACATCCTAAGCTGTAAATCTTTAATATAGGCTTTGACACCAACTTTGTCACAACCTAACACAGGCATGTATTCGGTATGTGGGACCTGAAGATCGGAATCCTAGTTCACACGTAAGCTAGCTACTAACGAAAAATAATTTCAAAAACTAAGAAACGCAGAAGGACCACACAATACATAATAAAGGTACCATCATAATAGCGTGTCACAAATAAAACTTACTATAAACGAAATCCTGTCATTACAGACTCTAAAAAACAAGGAAAAAGAAAAATGATGAAAAACACATATAAACTAAGCAAGTTGTAGCAAATAAGCCTTGGGGGTCACTGCTGCCAAGTCTATGGTAGCTGACTTGAAAAAAATAAAGTTGAGAGGAGTCAGACATCGTTGAGTAAGCTTACGACGTCTTACGATACCCAATGTTATGCACACCATCATACATGAATAACAAAATACACACTTCATACTACAGGGAGCCAAGCATCATTAACATACTAGCCTCGCTCAAAGCATCCAAAATCATAAGCATCATAAATAAAGATCTAATCGGAAGCCATGCATTAACCAGGATTGGCCCATAACGTATCTCAATATCATAAACAAGCAACTCTCATAGTCATAACTAGTGCGCATCTAGTCTTGATGCATACCCATCAAGCAACACATCCTATAGATCTCTCCCCTTCCCCACAATCATAATTACAATCACAATCACATTTAAACATATTATGCTTAATCAGATATTAATCATGCAAATTACTAAACAAGTATTCAATTATGAAAATAAATGTCATGCATGTATACAGTATCGAACCCCAAACGTATCCACTCTGATAATTCGATATAGATACATAAATCGCGATAAAATGAGTACATGATAATATATATATATATATACGTATTCACCATCTATATGTATATATATAAATATCGACACACACACACACACGCACATATATCTAGATATTCATGCATATGAATGTGGATATGCAGTCATGTGGTCACCTAAACTAGCGTTAAACTTTGTTCACTCGCTGGTGTAAATATGGTAACCGTAAATCAATATAAACTTACCTAGTAAGTGTTGTTGTCCGTCTGAACCTTGAAATACTGGTCATGCTCTTGATTTGCCTATTAAAATGAAAGGAAAATATGTCATTCAGTGTTAAATAAGAGTTATTGGACTCAAATAACAACCTAGGTAACATCCGGATTGTTAAAGTAATCCAATTATGTGAGTTGGATATTATTCCTATTCTCGCTTAAACTTTTCTGAGATTTTTAATTCGTAAACCATTGAGAATCTCACTATGGTTCTTTAAAAAATGATCAATAGAATTTTTAGATCTTTGTTCAAAACATGACCAAAATAGTCGTCGAAACTGCACTTTTGGTAGCCAGAATATTCCACCGGTGACCGGAATATTCCCTCCGGTCACTGGAAAACTTTTGGTCTCAAAATTTAACAATTTTTATACCAAATTAAAGTTCTTGATAAATAAAACAACTTCCTACAAAGTAGCATACTCAAATTCTCAATAGATTTTAATAAGACCAGAGGACTTCTGCTCTTAACGTTGAGACGAGTCAATTGTTGGTGTTAGTGACCGGCAACAACCATCGGAAGTGACAGATCGACGATTTACATTGTTCACCGACTCTTCTCCTTGATTTTTGTGACAATTATAGTGACGATGGTGGTCGAAATAGGTATGGTTATGACAGGCTCATCGAGATGAAGAGATTGGTATATAATACTTGTCAATTTGAGTCACCAATGGTAAAGAATGAGTGAAAAGAGGGAATTCATGAATAGTGAGAGTTAGAAAAAATATAAGAGAGAGAGAGAGAGAAGAAGAAGAAGAAGAAGAAGATTGGTCTAATATGTGTATATTGAAACAGTGCGTTATACAAACAAATTATAATGCTAGTGTACTAAGACTCAATGAATAAGCACTTGTAATCTGGGGTCCACAATATTAAATCTATCTTCTAAAAATGTCAATGAATAAGGGGTGAGCTGCCTGCTCAGTAACAATTTCATTATTATACATTTATAACATACATCATACATAAATAATTAAACTATAATAATTATTTAGAAATACCATATATATATATATATATATCACTATTTCAAAACACTTTCCATTACAAAACAAATAAGTGTTTATGAAATGGAAAAATGTTATTCCATTTTATCAATTCTAACTAAATATGGATATTTGCTTTATTATAAGCCTCACTCAACCTAATAGATTATATCTAATGATCCACTTATTCAAATCATCATATTACAAATCTCAATATGTATATGGATAAATCAAATAGAACATGCACATATATCATGTATGTTTAGTAAAGTATACCTATCAACCATTTCATGTCTGGTACCTTGACACCACTTTAATGCTTAGTTATGACACACGATAGCCTCGGGATTCAAGATATATCAGTATTATTACGTTACTTAGAGTATAAGACATTCTCAAAACTCAAAATGCCTTAGCACTTGTTCTATAAACAGACACTTAATCCACCTTAATCTCACATCGCAATAATCATCAATCAAGGAATAATGAATATGACCTACCCTAGGCAAGCCATCATTGGCAAGCCATCATTTTCTTAAATTTCACAATATGTCTTTCTCTAAAATTTCAACCCCTTAAGCATATATTCATTAGTCATAATTAGTTTTATCTTTAAAGCCATTATTAAATAATCAGTAAATGGAATGCACATGATGCAGTAATTAATCATATCATCACCTTTCATGCTATCATAATTAATCTAAATATTAAAAAAAATAGATATTTTCAAAATAAATATGAAACCATAATAAAATTTATTAATTTAATAATAAAGTAATTAGCTATGAAAACTTCCAAATTTCAAATATTTCACATAATCAACAAAATCATACAAATTTATACATAATTATAATATTATAATTGTACAAATTTGAAATCCTTACTTGATCTCTCAAAATTCGAATTTCTCATATCAAACCAAAACTCTTAAGTTATAGGATCTTCTAAACTTAAATTGTAATAAAAACCCATTATGCCTAAATTAATTAACTTAACCTAATTCTTACTAAATGAAAAAAATTGTTAAACCTCTTCCTTTATCAATTTACTAAAATTAAGAAATTATACCTGAAACTCTAAACTTACTAAATCACCCCTAAAATTGTAAGATTTCCTAAAATGCCCTTATATCACTTCAAATTTACCAAAATATCTTTTAAAACATCTAACTCCAAATTTGCCCCCTAAATTATTCTAAATATTCCTTAAACTACCCTTTAAATTGACCATTTTCCCTAAACTACCTTTAACTCTTTTCAAAATTTTAGAAACGCTTAAACTCCTCTTATTCCTATTCTAGAAAACTATATTAACTCTATCTCTAGCCCTTTCTCTCTTGAACGTTCTTTTTCTTCTTCTTTTTTTTTTTCTATTGCTTCTTCTTCCTTCTTCTTCTTCTCTGACAACTCCTATCTAGAGTCTGACCAACCTCCAGTGAGCTCTTTCTTCCCCATTTCTTTTCGTTTTTAGCCCTTCTCTCCATATTATCACTTTTATTCATGTCCAACTCTCCTTTTCACTTAAAAATCGTAGATTTTCCTTCACTTCACTCTCTTTGTCACTTTCTAACCTATTGTTGTCGACCTCTCCCCATCATTGACATATGCATGCAACCATATATATTCAGACAATCGAACAAAACAATCTAAACTAATCATCATAATTAGAATTGAAGAAGTTACCACTGTTTAAAAAGACTAGATTCTGACGAGAACAAAATTCCAACACTTCCACTCCTATGATTCAAAACACCACCCATCTATACACGAAATGTACTCCTTTACATTTCAAAAACTAATCAACCAGAAATCAAAGGAAATAGGATTATAATTTACCGAATCAAAAAAAAAATTTAATGAAACTTCGACTCTCTCACTCCTACTCTCTCTCTCTCTCTCTCTCTTTAGAATTGCCTTCACCACTCAATTTAGTCAAGTAATTAGCAATATTGAGAATCCAACACTTTGCTTTAGTTGATCTTTTTAATACTAAATGTATAACATAATTGAATTTAAGCTATTATACTATTATTCAAAACCATCTACAATTTCTTTATTTTTTATTTTTTATTTTTATTTCCCATTTTCCATTTTTTAATGGATCAAGTCAAACCGACTAAAATGGGCTAGATTCAAGCATAAATTCAAGTGGCTTTATAATTTAACCCCACAATTTGTCCATGTGGTTGTAGCTTTTTACAAGTTCATATGTTCCCTTTATAAGTTAATATAATTATTACAATCTCATAAAGTAAAATTCAATATAATAGAAGAAAAGAATGAGGAAAAGGGATTCCAAGTAAAAGAAGGGAGTTCAAAGGAGTATGAAAAAGTTGCAAGTTATGGAATTGGTAAAGTAGGATTTTAAGAAAGAAATCATAACCGAGATAAAGGAGATAGTAGAAGATCTAAGCAAAGATTTAACAACAATAACAATAATAAGGACAACATCTAATATCATCATTGTAAGAAATATAGATATATAAAATATGATTATTTTTTAAAAGATAAAAATTTTGATGAAGATAATGAGTTATTCATAGCACATTTTGACACAATTGATACATAAGCTAAAGTGTGGTTTGCTATTAGTGGCGGCTTCAATCATACGATAAACACAAAGCAATCTTTAAAGAGCTCAAAGAGTTCAACAAGACTGAAAAGAAGATGGTTAAATTCGGAGATGATCAAGAAATGCAAGTGGAAGCGAAAGGATAGAAGTTATAAAAACTACCTAAGATAAAACCAAACTCTTACATGATGTTCAATTTATTTCTAACTCAGCACATAATTTATTGAATGATAGACAACTCTTGAATAGTGGATATTTAGTTATGTTTGATGATTTAGCATGTGTTATTAAAGATTAAAAAAATATAGTCAAACAATTGTCAATATTCTAATGAAAGTAGAATGTTTCCACTTGATGTCTCTGTTATGGATAGTTTTCCTTTGGTTACAGAAAGAATAAAATGAGTCTAAGCTATGGAACCTTTGATATGACACCTAAATGCAAAGGCATTACAATTGTTGGAAAGTAAAGGTACAGTTCATAGATTACCAAAAAATCAAACTTTTGATTTATGTGAACATTACATTTATAGGAAACAAACCAAAAAGTCATTTCCTAGTAGAAAAGCATAGAGAACCTTTAAAATGATTTGAATTAGTTCGTGTAGACCTATGTAGCCTTATTTATATTAAGTCACAAGGAGGAAGGTATCATTTTCTTCTGTTCATAGAGGAATTGAGTATATTTTTGAAATCTATGGCAAAAACATTTCAAAATATCATAAAATTCAAAACAATGGTGGAGAAACAAATTGGTACAAGCATAAAAGTGCTTTGCACATATATAGTTAGTGAATTTCTATCAAAAAGTTCAATCATTTTTTTAGGAGAATGGAATTCAAATGGAGCTAATTCCACTATATACTCTAGAACAAGACAAAGTAGTGAAATAAAAAAATAGAATTATGGTAGAGATGGAAAAACATTTTTTAAAGGGAAAGGTCTTCCAAAATATTATGCAGAAGTTATAACATTAGTGATGTACTTATTGAATCTCTCCCACAAAAAAAACTTTCCAAAATTTCACTCCCTATAAAGCATAGAGAGGAACCAAACCAATTGTGAGTCATTTGAAAATTTTTAGAAGTATTGCTTTTTTTTATTTTATCAATGATCAAAATCACCAAAAATTATATGAAAAAACTATTATATGTATTTTTGTTGGTTAATTGTACTTAGTCCAAAGTATAAATTGTGTAATCCTGTAATTGGGAAGATAATTATTAGTAAAGATGTAACGTTTAATGAGGTAACAAGCTAGAAATAGATTAACAATAATGGAAACAAAGGAAGATCAGTCTCAAATTCCATTAATAAAGGAAACAAGTTTAGCTAAAACTCCAACACTCCAACAATTTCACCAACTTCAACTCCAATTCAAGGTAGTCTAGAAATTACATAAGAACCAACCTCTCACAATAGTAGGTTAAGTGTATCCTCTGTAGAGTCACAATTAAGGAAATTTATGTCATTAAAGGAGATTTATGAATCAGAATAGTTTGCTTTAACAATCTCAGATCTTATAACTTATAAGGAGGTAGTAAAAATAAAGGAGGGGAAACAAGCAATGAAAGAAGAGCTTATATCAATTGAAAAGAAATCAACCTGGGAGCTAGTAGACCTACCAAGTGGAAAGAAACCCAATTCGTGTTAAGTGGATATTCAAGATAAAATTTCATGCAAATGGTAGTCCTAAAAAGTATAAGGCCCTACTAGTTGCAAAATAATACTCTCAACAACAAATGATTGACTACGAGGAAACATTTTCTCTCATGAATCATTTTGAAACAATAAAATTGGTCTTAGACTTGGTAGCACAATTCAAATGGAAGGTGTATTAGGTTAATGTGAAATTAGCATTTTTAGATGGTGAACTTAAGGAAGAATTCTATGTCTCATAACTAGAAGGATTTGTGATTCATGGGAAAGAAGAAAAGGTGTGTAAGTTAAAGAAGGCTCTTTATAACTTAACCCTAAAAGCATGATACAATAAAATTGATGCATATTTCTAGTAAAATTACTTTGTAAGAAGTGAAAATGAGCCTAATCTTTTTTAAAGAAGCAAGGTAAATTCAATTTCTCAATAGTCTACTTATCTGGAAATGATATAGTCTATACGATGTCAAATTTACCATTTATAAAGAAATCATATAACATGATGGGCACCTTCAAAATGAAAAAAAAAAACTAGGATTACTACAACATTTTCTTGGATTGAAGATATTGAAAGACGAAGATGGGATATTTATTTTCCATAAAAAAACATGCAGTAGATTTATTAAAGAAATTCAACATGTCAAATTACAAGATGGTGGCTACTTTAATGAACAAGAATAAAATCTTAAGCAAGGAGATGGAGTTGAAGCAACAAATCAAAGGTAGTTTAGAAGTTTAGGTGGTGGATTGATGTATGTAATGCACGTAACATCAACATTTTATTTTTAGTTAGTGTTATGTCAAGATTTATGAGTAATCCATCAAAGCAACATTACGGAGTAGCAGAAAGGATCTTAAACTACACCGCAAGAACATTGTATTATGGAATCCAGTATACTTATGTAATATATTTTAGATTGGTTAGCTTTTCAAATAGTGATTAAGCAACCTCATAAGATGACAGAAGAAACACTTCCTAAAATATGTTTAAACTTGGTTTAGGTGCAATCACACAGTGCTCCAAAAAACAATCGATAGCAACCCTATAATAACAGAGGTAGAAAATGTTGCTACCACTATAGTTGCATTATATTTGGCTTAGTAGAATATTACGCAATTCACAACAAAAGTAAGAAAAGTAAACTAAACTTTATTGTGAAAATAAATTATCAATTTCATGGCAAAGAATTAGACTTTCATAGCAATACAAGCATATTAAGTTTATATTCCATTTCATTTTAGAACTAGGGGCCAAAGGAAACATAATTATAAAGTCCTTTCACATTAATGTCCAATTTGGAAATATCTTCACCAAAGCTTTGTCAAGTTAAAAAAATGATTTTCTTAGACCATTGATTGGAGTATGAGATTTTAAATTAATAGGGGAGTGTAGTTAGTTGCATAATTTTTGAGTTGTCAGTTATTTGTAAGCCTATAAATAAGCATTATTATTTATCTTAGTAGTATGTTAAAAAATGATAATTGTTCCTTAGTTCTTCAAATTTCCATAACTTTTCCTTATTACTCTTAGCAATAGTTCCTTCCAGAAACAATCACAAGGTTTGTGAATGAACAAGATGAACATTGGCTATTCTTACTTAATTTGAATACTAGTCTATCTTGGTTTTCGGGATCTATGGGTGTATTCGAGTTTGATATGAATCCAAACTATAAGAGAGGATATAATGGAGAAAGAAAGTTCTACTCTTAGTGGATTATGCAAAAGGTTATGGGATTTATTGATGATGATGTAAGCCAAACTGAGGTAATGTGTAATATAACAAAAAAAAAGTTGAAATTGGGACTAAGGCTTCTCTATTTTTATCACGTGTTGCATGTCCTAGATCATAACAAACTTTTAATATGATCTCTTTATTTTATGTGATACAAAAGTTTTATCATTTCAGTCATGGTTATGTTCTTAGAAGCTTGGACAGGGATAATATCCACATATTTGTTCTATTTCTAAACAAGGCATGTGGTTCAGAAATATCATCAAGGATTTTTTTGGCGTGTCAAGAATACAATAAAAGTCATTAGAATCTTTAATTCAAAAATAAAGAATTCAAAATTTTTCATCATCTTATGAATAATAAATTATAATTGCATTATGTTTCAAAAAGTTATCAAGGTATTTATATGTCCATTTGAAATTTGGTAGCTATACTTTTATGCTTTCTTGAGCTTTATGATAAAAATAATAGATCATTCAACATGTAAATAAGGTGATTTAATACTAGTGATGAAAATTATGCACAAATGAAGTAAGTAAATTTAAAAAAAAATCATAATAGTAATGATGCTCTAATAAAAGAGTAAATATTTAAGGCTATTGTTATAGTGACTTGAAAAAATCTAAGTAGATCATACTATTTTGGGATTGAACAAGTTAATTAATGTTGTTCCTGACGTAGTCAACCATTACAAACTCTTGAATAATGATAAGAAAAACTAAAATTGTTCATGGTTTGGATGTTCATTTACAGAAAACAAATTTTCTAGCACTTTTGGATGTATTCTCTAACTAATTTGGTTAATTTGTAACTTGTATTAATGTTATTCAACTTAATGTAACTATTAAAAATAAGAATTTGTAGTTTAGTTACAAATTAGTGGAGTTAATTTGTAGATATATACTCTTGTGATAATAAAATATGTCATGATTTATATATTGTTTTTACTTATTTATATAAATAAAATCATAGATATATGTGACAATGAGAGTGGTCTACACTTGTGCCATGCCATGCTCTCTTATATATATATACACGTTTGTATAATGAAGAGTTAGTCTTTTAACCAAGGTTTAAAATACCGTTCCGTTTCGGCCGGTACCGACGGGAACGTGCCGTTCCTGACCAGAAACGGAACGGTAAACCTTTATTTCGTTTCGATGATAAATACCGGTCGGTACCGATTGTTCCGGTTGGTACCGGCCGGTATTCGGTTTCCGATACAGTACCGGGACCGAAATGAAAATAACAAAAATAAGAGACGAAAATCAGAAAGCCCATCCTATTTTCGCCACCCCGTCCCCGGCTACAATCTCCTCCCACCTGCCTATCTCTAGAGTCTAGACTCTAACTCTCGCCGGTCTCCAGTCGCCAGTCGCCTCCAAATCAGAGTCACCAGACACCAACCAACATCACTGCTTCATGCTCTCGCTCTCCAGACAGACTCCAGAGCAGGGCCCTCGATCTCGAGTCTTGCCTCTGCTTCTACTTCGCCGGTCTCTGTCTCTGGTTTTTGAGTCTCTGCTTTCCCTCTAGCTCCCTTTGGCTTGATGTTCACTGGAGGTTGACGGTAGATCTATGCTTCTGCAAAACAAAAATAAGGTTAAGGATCTTTGCTTTTTTAGTTGTTAAAGGCAAGACATCTATTCTGTCAAAAAAATAGAAGATCTGGTGAAAGATTGGAAGGGACAACCATGAACGAGTGTAGAAGATGTGTACCTGAGCTTCATCCCACTTCTTCTCCGACGAAGTTTCCAACTTTTAAGACAAATAGTGAAAGGAGGTAGAGTGGCTCTTTACTTTCCAAGGAGCAGCTCTTCCCTCTTTGAAAAGTCCAACTTATTAAAACCACTAACAAAGGAAATGGTTGTAAAACATTTCCGAAATTCTCCAATATATTATTAATTTTATTATTAATTTTTATTTTAGAAAAATTCTTTATTTAATTTATAATGTTAAATAAAAATTTTATGTTTTATAAGATATGAAAAGACATTAATTTTATAATAAATTTATATAAAAAATGAAAACTATAGATTATAATTAAGTTTAAAATAATTTTATACATTATATATTTTATTTTATTTTATAACAAAT
>JAOXYD010091266.1:0-12008 GCA_028565735.1 Pinacopodium congolense
ATCCTAATCTATTTGGCTAGGGACAGTTAATTGCACCTTGAGAGAGGGTAATTAAGCATTAGAAAGTCTTAGGTCGACACAATTGAATCATTAAGTGAAGAGGGAAGCAAAATAGGGATAGAACATCTACTAATCTTAAACCTTAGTTATTAAATTCCTGCACTTCATCTCAATTGGTTGTTATCACTAGTTTATTTTATTTTATTTTATTTTCCAATTTATTAATTTCTGAAATTATTTCTTAAACAAAGTAAAACCCAAATTAAGTGGTGATTAAACTCAATCCTTGTTGGATCGATATCCGTTCTTACAAGTTATGACCCATATACTTACGATTTTGAGCATAAAACTAGTAGTTTGTTTTGCGAACGAACATTTGCTCCACCTAAAATTACTAAAATGCATACAAAAAAAAAGTTAGAAAGAAAATAAAATAAATCTAAACAACTACCTCTCATTAGTTATTTTTTATAATCTCTATAATTTGAGTGATCACCATAATGAAAAAAGATCTGAAAATCAATAAAGTGTCTTTGAAGGTTCAGTTATTTCTTTCATACCAAAGGTTATAAAGACAGGTGGGAAGGATTATCTTGAAAAGGTTGAAATCTATATTTTTTATGTTTTTTTTAAACCAATTTAAGAAATCAGGGAGATTGGAAGGAATAGGAAGGTTTATCTGGAAATTATTTAGGACAAAAATCCAAACAACTTTTGAATATCTATAATAAAAAAATAGGTGGTTTCTACTTTCACTAATAGCCAAACATTAAAAAAAAATTGGACTTTGGAGTAAAGATAAGGAATCTTGTGTTTAAAGTTTGTTTTGAAAAGATAGCCATAGGATGAAGTTATGTCTAAGTTAAGCTTTCTTATACTAAACTAAGTTAGCCAAAGGGACATTTGGGAGGGGTGGTCTCCACCATTTATAAGCGTAAGCATTTGTGTAGGTTTTTGTAGTGCTTACCAAACATTCTAGCTTATCATTTTTAGAGGTATATGATAAATATGGCATAGATTTAGAGGCTAGACTTTGGATAAAGGGATTATTAGTTAAACTCCAGTTACAAATATTACCTCTAATGATTTTAGGAACTTTTGCTCCTAGTGGGAGATTTGAACTATTTATCAATTAGAGAGTAGTAAGATCGTTTAGGATGCCTTGAGAATGCCATACATCTTCCCACAAAAAAGTTGAAATCCTATTTCTAATCTTAATTCTAAATTGGTTCCCAATTTGTCCCTTACTTAAATTTTTTTCCTCCAACTCCAAGAGCTACCAGTTTTAACCTTCACATTCTAAAACCTTTTCCCCTAAGTATAATAGTATGGACCTATTTACCCAACAAGCTTCAGTAGCATTAAATAAAATCCAAATACTCTTTCTTTAGAAGATTTTATTCCAAGTTTAAATGTGTTTGGTACCTAGACCTCCTTATTTTTTGGTTCTACAAATATCATTTTATTTCACCCTAGTCAAATGATTGGAATTAATAACTTTGAACCAAAGGAAATTATGAGGTTTAGTTTCAATATCTTTAATGATAGAAGAAGGAAGAAGAAAGTAAGTTGAATAATAAACATAAAAGGTAGATAAGATAGAAGTAAAAAGCTGAGGTCTACTAGTATAGGACAAGAATCTATTGGTCGAATTCTTGACCTTAGCATCAATTTTATCCAACAAAACAGGGCAAACCTTCTAAGAAAGTCTACTCGACATAAGGGGAAGACCAAGGTATTTAATAAGGAGCTTCCATGGATTTATACCCGTAAGAGAAATAATAATGTTGAACTAAGGTGATTCTAATCATGTATTTTGATGATGACAAAATATTATTATTAATATTGTTTGAGTTTGGATATGTAATTTAGATAGGTAAATGGTTGAAGTGTAAAAACATATTTGTGGAGCCAAAGGTAGAAGAGCGCAAGGATTGGATGATCAAGAGCTTAGATATCAAGGATCAAATGATAAATATCAAGTGATGAACTTAAGCATTGGATATTAAGAGAATGAAGATCAAGTTTATAAAGGTTTAGGAAAAGGGCTTAAATTGTAAGTTTCATAAACTTGATCATAATCAATGCTTGAAAAGGGCTCTCACATTTGCATAAACATTTACATATAGGCATATAGGAGTTGAATTGTGGTTTTATGATCAACTGAATTTGACTATGTCATTTGCCATACTAGGAACTGAATTAGAATAACATATAGGATAAATGTTGTATAATTAAGTAATAATGTGATGAATTGTTTTAGTGTATGTTTTTTTTATGTGTTTGAGTTAATTGAATAGTTGATTGAAGTTGTTTCTATATGTCTGAACTTCTATGAACTTCTCTAGATGGTTTAAGATTTGTTTGAAAAGATTTTAAAGTTGTTTAAACATGAAAGTTTACATAATTAAGGCAATTATTGTGTTTTGAACAAATTGCATTGGTTTGATTATTCAAATAGCCTTGAATTATGTTTAAAACTTGTTTAAAATCTTATTTATAATTTTTTTTTGGAAAGTTTTGGAGATGGTTGGAGCATATTTTCTAGTTTTTCTAGACATATAGGGTGACATATGCTAATATATAGTGGTTTGTCTAAACCTCCGTATTGGGTTTCTGAAAAACGGTTAAATAAGATGGGATAAAGTGTGTCGTATTTATAGCTAAGCCGTCGTATTCATCTCGCAATTTATAATGACTAGTTTTGGGGTTTCAGTCTTAATAGCTTTTTAACCTTCTAAATAGTTAGTTTTTATTTGTAACAACTTCAAACCTCTCCCAACACTATAAATACCATTCATAAATATTTTTAACAAGTTTAGAACCTCTGAAAAACAAATTACAATATCAATAATTCAAATATTCAAAGCCTTCTTTATTTTCTGTACAACCTTCATTCAATTTGTATTTTCATGTTTTAAATCAATTTCTTGTGCAGTAAAATTTTTGTTTTCAGTTATTTTAGATATAAACGAACCTTAAAAAGCTTTTACTTCATTTTTTGATTCATTATTTCATTTTTTTCAAGCTTTCAAACTTTCATATACCACAACTGTCTCTGTTTTGGTTGATCTTCTCTGAACTTTTGTGTTTTTCAAATTTGAGCTAGTTAAACCGTTTTTATTACATAAAAATTATTATACACATTTTCTTAAGGTCTCAAGACTACAATGAATCTTTTACTTTGATTTTTAAGCACTCATAACATTTATTTGAGATCAAAGAACTCTAATTGCTTAAAACTATCTAATTTTTGTGCAGCTTCCAAGTTCACTTTGATTTTGGTTTTTAATCAATTTTTGGTTGTGTAAAATTATTATTTTCAGTTTGATTAATGTCTTAGGAGGTTTCTCGTGTTTTTTTTAGTTTTAAGATATTTTATTGTGTGTTTTAGCTAAAGTTTGCAGGTTACCTTAAAACTGTTGAAGTTTGATAGTTTTACTTTATTTTTGATTTAATCCCCTTATTTGATACTCTAAAATTGTGTTTATTACTGTTATTAGTTGTTAAAATATAGATTGAGGTTGTATTAGGTTTTTTTACATTTATCTTATGTCATTTGGTTGATTAAAATCGTTTGGTTATAGGCTAGAACATTAATATTGCAGAATTTGGATAGCTTATGCTCATATAGGTTCAATATGATTTTTGTAAGCAATAATCACATTTTTATTAAGCAATCTAATTATTTATGATCTATTGATTCATTAGGAGGCTTGTTATAATTTGTGGCTACCTCTGGAATTTTCATAATTAGTTTTATTGCATGAGCTTTAGTGAAATACCATAGAAGGTGTTATTGGTGACTTAAATTGTGGTAATTGATTTGTATTAACTATTTTTGTGTTATAGGTTGCTCTTTGCCTTTAAAATAGTTTTAATAACTTGCTCTTGACTTGTATAAAAGAATATTTGAATTACATTAATATTTATTTGTCAATTGGCTTGCTTTAGCTTTGTATGTACATTAGACATTACATTTATTGCATTTGAGCCCTTATCTTATGTTAATTTTGATCAAGGTTTGATAAGTTATATAAGCTTGAGTAGAGGCTTTGGTAGCCTAAGTTAGGGGCAGTTTTGTGGTCCAAAAATTGTATAATTTGGTTGAAATTATTCGAGTTACTCTTCACCCATTGGAAGGGAAGATTAATAGGTTCCTCTTGACATTAGAATAAGATCGTGTATAAGTTTCTCTTGACATTTGGACAAGGTTGTCGGATTACTCTTCACCCATTAGAAAAGAAGATTGATAGATTTGTCTTGGACTTAGAATCAAGATTGTGATAGGTTCCTCTTGGCCTTTAACTAAGATTGTTGGAAAGGTTCCTCTTGGCCTTTAACCAAGATTGTAGTAAAGGGTTCCTCTTGGCCTTTAACCAAGATTGTTATAAAGGTTCCTCTTGGCCTTATAATCAAGATTGTTATAAGGGTTACTCTTCGCCTAATTAAAGTAAGATTAGTTGTTAGAGAATTTCCAACAAGTAGTTGGAGAGAGGACTTAGTCTATCTTTGGGGAAGATGAACCTTTATAAATCTTGGTGTTCATCTCTTTCCCTGTCCTATTTATATTTATGCTTATTGTGTTTGATTTATTGTTGATTGAATTTGTTTAATATTGGCATAAAGCTCGGAATTCCATTTAGGATGAATTTTGGTTAGAGATTGCATTTCATTAAAATTAGACTAAGGTGTTTGAAGTGTTTTAATTTGTCAAGAAATTTTTAAACACCCAATTCGCCCCCTCTTAGGTGCCATAGGGCTTACAATTGGTATCAGAGCCTTGGTCTCACATATGCAAAATTTCTTAAAAAGTGATGAGTAAAGATTTAAAATGACACCTTGTTTTGGTCAAGAGGGTTTAGATATTCATAGTCCGTCAATTTTTGATGGTGATGACTTCTTGATGTGGAAAACTAAAATCAAATTTTTTATTATGGGCCAAGATTTACATTTATGGAAAATTATTTCAAATGGTTCTAATGCATTTTCAAATGATCAAGAAGTTTTGTCTTTGAATGAAAATGCTATGCATATCCTACATGATGCATTAGATATGTTTGTTTTAGATAAAGTATCCATGTGCAAATCCACTTTTGAGATTTGGTGTAGGTTGGAGCACATGTATATAGAAGGCATTGAAGAAGAACAAGGGAAGGAAGTGGAGAAAGCTAAATATGAGGAAGAGGTTTCAAATTCATATCTTGTGGTCTTTGTGGAAGAAACTCCATCATCATCAAACGTTTAAAAGGAAATCAATGAGGTACTCTCTAACTCAAATGATGATGAAAATAATGTGAAATATGATGAAATCTCATTGGATGAATTAGTTGAAGTTGAAAAAGCTCTTACAATGAAAAGGAAGAATATTTCTTCCAAGTTTAAGGAATGCAATAAGTTGTTGAATAATCGTAGGATAGAAAATGAGAAATTGAAGAATGATTTGCATGTTGTATAATCTAAGAGTGTGAATATTGTTTCAAATGATTGTATGATTGAAAATGATAGATTATTGAATTTGAATGATGGTTTGAGAAAGGAATTAGATGCATGTTTACAGGAGAATGAGAAAATGAAAGTCGAATTTCATAATGTGTTAGCATGTAAGAATGCATGCGTATTAGAAATTGATAGATTGAAAAATGAAATAAATGTCATGCTAGAGTCTAAGAGTGTGATTTTTAGCATGTATGATAATGAACATAAGTTGTTGCATGAAATGAATCTTTGAAGAAGGAAGTGAATGCCCTCAAAGAATCATTGTCTAACACATATAAAGGGCAAAGAGAAGTTAGATTGCATGCCAGGAAACCAAAAGGTTTCTAATGATAAGCATGGTTTAGGCTTTGTTGATAAAAATTTTTCTAAGGATGCCAAAACTATTTTTATAAAGGGAAAAAGATTACATGATGAAATTTTGCCTAAGCCCTTATTTAATAATGATGCATCATCATCTAAAGCACATGCTAGGACATCATTTAATAATGTTGCTTCTTCATCAAAATTGCATACTAGGAATAACAATTATGCATTCATATATGTATCTAGGTCAAAGTTAAGTACGAATGTGCATGTAACCAAAAATAGGTATAATTTCTTTAAGAATACGAAACCATCTCATAATGATGCATTTAATACCTCTTTTGTTACCATGGGTCCAAAATGCATCATTATGAGAATGCATTTTGGACCCATGGTAAGAAAAGAGGTCCTAAATCGTCTCATTTTTCTAGTGTGCATATGTATAATCCTAGGAATATATCATATTCACATCTTAGGAAGGTTTTTCATCAAAGAAGGGACATGCATATGTTTAGGCCTCATGATAGGTATTTTAGGTCTCTATATTCCCATACTTGTGTAAGCATATGTTTAAGGTTAGAGGCATGTACAAATCACATCCTAAGAGGTCATATCATTAAGAATAGAATAGGCATATGTTTAAATCTCATGATAGACCATTTAGGAAAAATAATCCAACCATCTCTCATGCACCCGATGTGTATTCTCATACTTCTAGAAATGTGTCTCATACTCATACTAGGCCAAGAAACATATTTCACTCATATTCTGGGAATAACATTCATCAAGGAAGAGAATTTAGAGATGTTAGACCTAGAAATGCATTTAAATCTCATGTTAGGCATAATGGCATGTTTCATAGGCATAATGGCATGATGGATTCTCATAACTCTCATATGCATAATTATAACCCTATGAGAGTTAATTTTAATATGAGAAATGCATTTAGGCATCAAGATCATAGGTTTTATGACCATATGCATAAAGTTACATATATTTGTAATTTTTGTGGTAAGGCTGGACATTTAGAAAAATTTTGTTTTGTTAAATAAAAAATGTTTAGAAAACCTTCAAAGGTTTGGGTTGAAAAAGGTAGTAAGGCTAACCTCCAAGGACCCAAGTTAACGTGGGTACCTAAAACAAAGTAAGTCTCTTGGTTTTGTAGGTCAATATACAATTGGTGCTAAATTGGAGTCAAGCTAAAAACCAAGGAAGTGGTATCTCCAATTTGAAGTGGAATGTAGAAAGATCACCATGAGCCGTCACATAAGCTTACCAAGAAGCAATATTGTTGAACCAAGTGAGGAGTAAAGGATTTAGTATCAAATGGTGATGCAAAAGGAGGTATTCCTATGTTCTTATTTGATAATATATAGCTTGACATGATCTTTGGATATTTGTGTTTGATTTTTAAAAAATTGACCTTAGTTGTTTATTTTGAATTAAACAACGGATTCATGTGTTTAGGGAGAGCCATTACCTGTTAATATTAGAATCATTAAATGCTAATGTTAGAAATATGGCATGTTAGCATTAAAATTCATTGCATGATCCATTGCATATCAATATTAAAACCATTACAAGTTTAGGATTAAAAGTTTTTGCATAGTTATTAAAATTAGCACATTGCATTATAATTGTTGCATAAATTTTAAAGTAGATGCTCTACATTAATTTTAGCATATGACTTATTTTGAAAAGATGCGTTAAACATATTTCAAAAATATTTTTTGAAATTAGTATTATATTTTGTTTTTTCAATTGATATCATATTTTTAAATTTTCAATTGATATCATATCTTTGAATTCTCAATTGGTATCTTTTCTTATATTTGGCATCAATTGGCATCATACTCTTAAATTGGTATTACTTTTGGTTTTTACAATTTTTATCATCTTTTTATAAATGTTTACCATATTATTTTCCAATTAGTATCATGCTTTACAAATGATTATCATAATTTACAATTGATATCTTTTTTACAAGATGGATTATTTCTTTTCAATTGATATCACTTTTAAATTTGTGCATATTTATTTTTGGAAAACCTTTAAGATAAGTACTTTTTCTTATATGATTAAATGTTTTCAAATATTTTGGGAAGTACATCTCTTTGACTTATTTACATTGGTTTTACGTGATTTAAGAAAAGTTTACAAGGAATTAATCATATTGTTTAATTTCAATGCAAAATATGCATAAACATTGTTTTTAGGTTAGATATGCATAATGTGTGCCTTTGATTCAAAGATGCATTCTTAAAGCTTAATAATGTATAAACATGTGTTTTGATATGAAATTGCATAATATGTGCTTTTAGTATACAAAAGTACATAATACATGTTTTTTATGCAAAAGATGCATGATATGGGTTTTGTAATTTTTTCTTTATACATCTTCATCCCTTTTTCATGCTTAATTATTCCATAATGTATAATTGCATACATTTATAGGGATCATTACACACAACTGGTATTTATTTTTAAAGATGCATGAATTAAGGGGGAGTAAGTTTAAAGAAATTTACAATTGGTTTTAAGCTTCTTTTATATTATCTACAATTGGTAATCTTTTTTATGATGTCAAAAAGGGGGAGAGAGTAATGTGATATTAACATTTAATATGAGTTTCAAGTATAAAGGGAGAGAGTCATATCATTTCATAATGCATAATACAATGACATGAAATGTGTTTTGTATGCTCTTAATATCATATGTTTTGTCATCACCAAAAAGGGGGAGATTGTTGAACCAAGGTGGTTCTAATCATATGTTTTGATGATGACAAAATATTATTATTAGTAATGTTTGAGTTTTGATGTTTATAAGATAGGTAAATGCTTAAAGTGTAAGATCATATTTATGGAGCTAAGGTATAAGAGCTTAAGCATTAGACAATCAAGAGCTTGGAAATCAAGGATCAAATGATAAAGCTCAAGTGATGATTAAGCTTGAAGATCAAGAGAAACTTGAAGATCAAAAGCTTGAAGAGATCAAGTTTAGAAAGAGTTTAGGAAAAGGGCTTAAAGTGTAATTGTCCTAAACTTGATTCTCAATCAATGCTTGAAAAGGGCTTTCACATTTGCATGATCATTTGCATATAGGCATATAAGAGTTGAATTGTGGTTTTAGTGATCAATTTAATTTGGTTATGGCTTTGGTATATTAGGAATTAAATTAGGTTGACATATAGGCTAATTGTTGATTTGTTTATGAAACATTACTTGTGTTAATGTGTGTGATGTGTTTAAGTTAATTGAATTGTTGCTTGAAATTGTTTCTGTATGTTTGAATTTGTTTAAAGGCCATTGTGTTGTGAATTTTTGTTTATGGAAGGTTTAAGAATTGTTTGAAAAGTTTTTAAAGTTGGTTAAAATTCAAAGTTTTCATAATCAAGGTAATTCTTATGTTTTGAATTGATTGAAATGTTTTGATGATTCAAATGGCCTTGAATTATGTTTTAAAACTTGTTTAAAGTCTTAATTAATGTTAGGAATTTGTTTAGAAAGTTTTGGAATTAGTTTGAAATATTTTTCATGTTTTTCTAAACATAAAACGGTGGGCTGTTTATCCTTAAACGACGAGCTCAAGGATGTCGTTGTACTCCTTGATGGTGCCGCTGATGAACCCAGGGGGTTCTGTTATGCGTCCATACCCTAACAGCTAGTTTTCTCTTTCAGGTTTTTGTCCTTTTTCCTCATTCCAATAGCTATTTCTTATTTCTAATGACTCCAAACTTCTCTCAACTCTATATATATCATTCCTAAATAGTTTTAACATTTTTAGATGCCCTAAAAACAACATTACAAAGATTAAATCTTCATACATTCAAAGCTCTCTTTATTTTATGTACAACTTTTTTTCAATCATGATTTTGCATTTTAAATTCATTTTTTTTATGGAAAATTTTGTGTTTTCAGTTAGTTTAGATATAGAAGAACCTCAAAAAGATTTTAGTTGATTTTTGATTCATTAATTCGTTTGTTTCAAGCTTTCAAAGACTAATATACCAAAACTGTCTCTGTTTTGGTTGAACTTTTGTAAACTTCTGTGTTCTTCAATTTTGTGCTAGCAAAACCTCTTTTATTGATTCAAAATTATCATACACGTTTTACTTAAAGTATTAAGAGAGTAGTAAAGATTTTACTTTGATTTTTATGCACTCATAATGTGTGCTTGAGGTTCAAGAGCACATAACACTTAAATCTGTCTAGCTTTTGTGCAGCGTCAAAGTTCACTTTGATTTTGAGTTTTAATCAATTTCTAGGTGTGAAAATTTGATTTTTTTCAGTTTTCTTTAGGTCATAGGATTGTGTTAGTATTTTTTTTTCAATTTTTGAGTGATTATATTGTTTGTTTAAGTTTAATCTTTGCAGGTTGCTCAAAGCTGTCCAAGTTTGAGCATTCTAGTTTTCTCTTGATTTAGATCATCTGTTTGATGTGATAAAATTGTGTTTATTACTGAGATTAGTTTCTAAAATATAGATTGAGGTTGCAGTAGATTTTTTACATTTATTTTTCATCATTTGATTGATTAAAATAGTTTGTTTATAGGCTGGAACATTAATATTACAAAATTTGGACAGCTTGTACTCATATAGGTTTAGTTTGATTTTTTTAGGCAATAATCACGTTTTTGATTAATCAATTTACTTGTTTATAACCTATTTATGTGTTAGGAGGCTTGTTATAATTTTGTTTTGCCTCTAGAATTTTCAGAATTGGTTTTATTTCATGAGCATTAGTGAAACACCATAAAAGGTGTGATTAGTGAATTAATTAGGGGAATTAATTTGTGTTGGTTATTTATTGTGGTATAGGCTGCTCTTTGCCTTTAAAATAGATTTGATAGGTTGCTCTTGGACCTTAGAAAACAAGATTTGAATTACATTAATATTTTATAGTGAATTAGCTTGGATTAGGTCTTAATTGTGTATTGACATTCCATATTGCATTTGCTACATTTAAGTCCTTCTCTTGTGTTGATTTTGATCAAGTTTGTCATAAGTTATATAAGCTTGGTTTAAAGCTTAAAGGAGCTTGGATTATGGACTATCTTTGTAGTAAAAAAATTATAAGCCTTTATTGTATTGGAAAGGCTCATCTTTGCCGTAAAAATATTGTTGTAAAGGTTACTCTTCACCCTCTTTGTGAAAAGTAAGATTGATAGGTTACTCTTGACATATAACAAGATTAGGATAGGTTCATCTGGTCCTTGAATCAAGATTGTTGTAAAGGTATCTCTTGGTCTTTATCCAAGATTGTTGTTAGTGAATTTCCAACAAATAGTTGGAGAGAGGATGTAGTATATCTTTGAGATAGGCGAATCTTTATAAATCTTGATGTTCTTTCTCTTCCCTATATCTTTTATATTTGTACATTTGTGTTTGCTTAATTATTGATTGAATTTGTTTAATATTGTCATAAATTTGGGATACCATTTAAGTTGAATTTTTGTTAGAAAATTCATTTAATTGAAATTGGCCCAAGGTATTTAAAGTGTTTTAATTTCGCAAGAAATTTTTAAACACCTAATCCATCCCTCTTGGGTGCCATAGGGCTTACATGATGCTTTTTTATATGGATTACCTTCAGAACTTTCTCTGACCCTGTTTGATACTACTAGTTGCATGTTTTTATGGACATGATAAAGGCCTTCTTTGTTTTTAACCTTTAGCGTAAATAACCCACCAAGTCATTTTTCCCTTGTTTGTTTTTTAATTAATCGCCTTGTATTGAAACCTAAAAACCTTTTAGCATTACCTTGTCACAATTTGAGTGAAGTACTAAGTATTTGATGTCCTTGGTTTAGAGATTTTTGTTTTGTTTTCTATTCTAGAACGTTTTAGAGGTACATCTACTCATTTTTTATTGATTTATGCTACTACCACCTTCTTTTATGTTTAGATTTATTCAAAAAATCAAAAAACAAAAACAAAAACAAAAGTAAGAGAAAATGAAAAAGAAGAAGAAGAAGAAGAAGAAGAAGAAGAAGAAGAAGAAGAAAAGAATAAAACACAGTAGCATAAGTTAGTACTAAGATATTGTAGTCCTATGCTTTCATTTGCTTATCTCAAAACTCTTACTTGGTTATCCCATTGTTGAACCAAGGGAGGTTCCAATCTTGGGTTTGATGATAACAAAACATGATTAATCACTAATGGTTTGAGTTTATGATATTAATCTTAAAGATAGGTATAATTCAA
>JAOXYD010091277.1:0-12008 GCA_028565735.1 Pinacopodium congolense
TGTATTAGATTATCTTTCACTCTAATCTTAAGTGACCAGCCCAAAATTAGAACTTTAAGACCTTCAATAAACAAAATCAAACCCTTAAGTATGTATTCAAGCTCTCTTAAAACATTAAAACATTAATCCTAAGTTGGAAAATGGATTTAGCCACATATGATCATCAAAGCATACAAAACATGGATCTTAAGCCATTTACTTTGATAGATTAGAAAATATAAGTTGAAATAATAAGTTTAGAAGTTACAAAACAGGTTTTGAATTCTCCTGGACTTGTCTTGAACTTCTCTACATGATCTAGACAGCAACACAGCTTTAAAATCCATAATAACTTGCAGGAAAATCAAAGAACATAAGAGAATATAAACGTAAGAACATGAACTTTGACCAATCCAAAAAACAGAGAAAATACAACATTAATCTGAGTTTAGAAACCCCCTTATGATGATTTAGAAATAAAGATATATGTCTTAGAAATTTCCTTCAACAATTAGTAACTAAGAAAACATAATATAACTCGAATTATAAGTGTTTAAAGATAAAAAACTCTAAGAAAAACTAAGAAAGAAGCAAGAGTAACTCTCATTAATTTTTAGATCTGAAATCTTACTAATTTCATATATGTGTCTGTGTTGTTTGTCTATTTTAGAGCTCCAATAGCCTCCCACTTGTAGTTACAGACAAGAAGATTAATTAAGACCATGTCACAATCGCAATATTTGAGATATGGAAGGGATATGTTGCTTGATTATCAATGCAGCGGGTTCGCTCGAGGCAATACAGTGCCTTGAGCCTATCGTATTAGTCTTGTTCAGCCACATGAATACGAGGGTCTTCGAGACCAATACGAGGTCTCTCCAGACCGATGTATTGGTCTTGGAAAAGCCCTATTTTTGTAGATTTGTAGCTTCTTTTTTACTCCAATCTTCATCATTTATCAATTAAGATCCAATTTCTGCAAATTAAACATTTTAAATCAAAATTTAAACATATAATCATGAATTTAGGGGTCAAAATATCACAATTATCCATAAAAAACACATGCCAATTGACCCTTAACGTGACACACAATAATAAAATTTGATTTATAATTATTTTTGAACATATTAGAAATCATAAAGTTCTTTTTTAATGTTTTGAAATTTTAGAGCCTGATTTAAACATGATAAAACATTTCCTTTTTGTCTAAATAAATTCCTTAAACTAAATTAAATGAAGGGATGCCATCAGTATGTCAAAATCAATGTCTAAGTAACTAAGTACACACTTGAATTTGTCTATGAAATCGACTTATTTTAGTAAAATATTTTATAAAATTGAAATTCTTTAATTTTTATCCTTAACTTATTAAGTTAGACGAATTTGTATAGTTGTGTTATAATGAAGGGATATTAAAAAATGAAGTTTGTTACAAAAATTTTAAGATCTTCATAGTTCACATGTCAATAAATTCCTTAAACAGTTGTAATGAATGATCAAATCTAATAGTTATTGGTAAATTGTCTTCTTAGTTATTTGTTTTTCCAGAATAAACTAAAATATATACTACAAATTAAAATTTGGCAAAAACTATATCTCTTGGCTTAAAGAGCCCGATTTGGCCTGTAGTACATGTGCAGTAAGATCATTATATCGATATGTTAAATGGCTTTAAAAATAGAATTTAGGCATAAAGGCTGTTTTACAAAACACATTAAGTATGTAAAAACTTGTAGAAATGTTTTTCTCTAGGTTTCTGAATCGTTTCTCTCTAAATTCAAAGTCTAAATTTTTTGAATTATTTTTCATTAGATTTCGAGGTCTCAATTGATTCTCTCTAGTAGGTGTATAATGCCCAATCAGATTCCCTTAGGAAGTCACCAGTTTCTCTGCTTGTCCAAAGTTGTAAGAAAAGAAATAAGTGAATAAAAGAGGGACACAAACTTTCTTGTGTTTGGTGATAGCCTGGGGAAAAGAGCTGTTGCTACTCCGTTATTTGTTAGATACTATTGTGCTAGAAGGGCTAAGCCTACTGACGAAAGAAGATTCTCCTATATTAGCATCAAGTGGCTTAAGCATGCCTTTGGAGTTCTGTTTTTGTATGCAATTTATCCCCCATAAATGAGTGTTTATCTTTATATATTTCATTTTATCTCTTTTAACATATAATCTATTTCCATTGGCATAGTATTGTCGTAGTGAGTGTTATGGTGGCCAGAAATTTGGGTATTTAGCTCTTAGTGACAAATAGATAGGTGAATCAATAATGAGCCTTCGAGTCTCATAGCATACTTGGCAAATATTACTTAAGCAATAAGAAATTAGTAAGCTTTTCAACTTTCTTCTAATGTTTTGCATCTATTATTTTGTCACAAAAATTTGAACTTACAAACTTTCTATTCCAATCATAAATACCAGATGATCATGGTATTAGTTTGGAAACAATTAATGACATTAGTAAGAACTAAAGGCATGTTTACAAGGTTTAAATTATGTTATGCTAGTTTTTATTAGTTCCTTAATAATGGAATTGATGCCATTGATCCATCATTCATATGGCTTCCTTCTTAGTCTTAGATAATTTTATCGATGGAAAATTGAAATTAATTCATTAGATGCACTTGTATTATTAGATTATGGCATTTTTCTTTCAAATATTGCAATATAAGCATGTTACTCATCAATCGATGTCCTTTCTTTGGGGTTTTAAGCTTTGACCTTTTGGAGTACTTGCTGCTCATGGATCAAAGCATGTAATAGATGAGATCAGGGAACATGGCTCCCATATATATGTAATTTTCTCAACTTGATGCTTTGGATGGTTAATCCACGGTTGTGGGATGGATGTTTTCAATCAATTGTATTTCAATCCCTCTTCAAAAGATGGTTTAATGCATTCATTTATTTTTAGTTCATTGAAATTTGAAAATGGAATGTTAATCCCAACATGATACTTTTAGCCACCATTCGAACCATGATATTCTTCATCTCGTGTTCATCTCTGTGTTGTATTCTTTGTGATGTATTCACTTGGCTAGTCATGAAATTTTAGTTAGAATCACTTTAAAGTATTGTTTAACTAATACAACATACAGAAGTAGTATATGTGATGAATTTATAGCCCATATAAGGTATACCAAAGATAATAAGCATTATATCTTATCATTATTTGTATTTTCTAAACTGGTCAAGGTTTTGTGTCAACAAATTTATGATTTGTTGAATATCATTCAATATTAAAGTAAGGTTAGGGGTAATAGTATCATATTTAATTTATCTAAGGCATCAATTTTTTTTTGTTCATGTTAAGGATCTTTGTTGAAAAATAGGTTTTTCAAATAGTCCAGAGGTATCAAGCAAAAGTGTCTATGACTCTTTCTATAATTGGCATTAAATTCTAATAAAACTCATTTTCAACATACATGCATGAATAATGTTTTTTTTGGCTTATGCTTGCATGCACAAATTTTTAATGTTCTATTAGATTTTATATCTAGTGAGTATATTAATCAAGTTAGTTGCTGTACTAAGTTATGAAATTTAAACATTTAAGATTTATACCAATTAATATCTTTTTATGTTTTATCATCTGCGTATTTACTTGGTTGAAGAATTAACTGATCCTTTATAGTTCTCTTGTATTGACTTTGTCTTCGTTCAAGTAGTTTTCCAGTTATTCTAGCTGTTGTATAACTACTAGAGAATTTGGCGTTAGTAAAGTGATGTGGATAAATGAAAGGGGACTTAAGATTCTTCAAAGATGAAGTTAATAAATATGACTTACTATCTTTTGCAATTCCTTTTTTTATAGAATTGAATCTTGAGCTGTAGGTAATTACAAAAATGTGATGTAATTGGTAGTTAAGGACCTATACGATCGGAAGACTTTGCAACCAAAGGAGATACTTGACCACTTATGCAACTGAGTTTTAGGGAGTAAATGTATTTTATTATGAAGAATGATAGTTAATCCATCTGGAAATGACAATGTAGAGACCGTTTTCAAGACTGATGTATGTAAACAACTGGTAAAGTTGTAACTGATTACTAGACATCAATTATGAGTGTACACTTATGAAGTTTAGGGAAACTAGTTTCCCTTGAAATTATTATTTCAAATTATTGAGACATTGTGAACTTTTTTAGCATTCCTACACGATGAAACAAAAGAATAAAAGGTATTAGAGTTTTTGTTTGGTCATATGATCATTATGGCTTGCTACTTGCTGTTTCTGATCACTATGACTGGTCATACTTGAGAGAGACATAATTATCAAATATATTCGGCAATAACATTTAAATGCTTGCGATCTTTAATATTACACATTGTTGTATTACAACCTTTAAATGAATTTTTTAAGGTATTATTTGTTAAAAATAATAAATTACTAACCATTTTAAAGGTTTTGTTACCATTATATAAGGACTATGGATTGCACACAATGAAATTCATGACACGTAACACATGCATGTATGGCTCAACTAATGAGCATCAGTTATTAGTTATCAGAACCAATTACAATAAAACTTTAGCGTTTAGAGATAAGACTAAAGGTCTGATAAACATGATCATTCAATTTTGGACGATTAAGAATAGGAGCACACAAGAAGCAAGCCTAAAATTAGAGGCAACCACCTATTGAATAAGAGATGGAGAAAAACTTATATTTGTTACTGGCCAAACGATTAGGCAACAAAACTTTATTATAAGATTGACTCCAAAATTATCTTCTAATGTGGAGGTATTACGAAAAAAGTAATGCCTAGGAAACGAATTGCCAATCATGAAAAATACAATGCTCTAAACAAAAATACACAATATACAATCCCTTTAACATAAAATAAATAAAGGACCCCTCATTCATTTCATAAGTAGAGGACACATTATCCTCTCTTTTTAAAGAACTACATAATTGCCATTAAAACAAAAAATTTGTTACAATAACGCATTAATAGAATTTACAAATATGCCCCACATTTTAAGCACACTCACAGAGTGTGAATACACATTCATGTGTAAGGCTTACATAAACATAGACCTATAAACAAAGAACATGTTCATGCTTTTGATACAAGGAGCATGTCTTTATTTCACTAAATTCTAGTATCAAATTTCTATTTTAATCCAATTCTAATCCAATGTTTAATATTCTTCAATCACAACATTGTAATAACACCAATAAACTTTAGAATTAATAAGAACAACGTTCTAATTAATGGAAGAGAAATTACAAGACAAATTTTCTACTAATATGCATTATTTCTTCACTCTCCAACAACATCCAAAGGCATTACAATGGAATTTCTATTTGCTAGTAAATGTTTTTTTTTTAGGTTTTTTACAAGAATAGTAATCTTATTTATACACATTTTGAAACTCTCCTGTCTTATACATCACATCCCTCCTACATACTTGAGGAAATCTATGTTTGGATTATATGGGAAAGAAACTATAACTTTTGAAGGTATATATGGAAACAACAAACTAGGCTCGAAACTGTAGAGAACCTCATTATTCCTAAAGTATGATCATGACACCACAACATTAAATAATTAGGAACAACAACACAATTATAAAGTCTAAGGTCATCTTCAAACTCATAGAGATCAAGTGCTCTTTCTATCATTCCATTTGGATAAGTCAATGATATCTGCAAATTTTTTCATTGAAAATCAAAATAAACTCACTTTCATTACGATCACATTTAAGATGATAAATGTAAGATAAAGAAAATGAAGATTAAGCTCTAAAATTACAAAAATCACAAATCAAAAAAACAAATACATATAATTTGTTGTAAGAAAAAGAATAAAGGAAGGATAAAAATCGAGAATTAGAAGGGAAGAGAATAGAATTGAGAGAGAGAAGGAATAATTCTGTTGTTAATTGATTGATTGTGTAAAATATAATTTGGTTACATATAGATTTATATGTGTGTGTGTGTGTGTGTGTATCTTCTATTCCTTGGTGACCCACGTGTTGTATTAGTTTTACACATCTACAATTCTACATTTTGTAAGAAGGTATAAGCATCCTTATATACTATGTTTCACTATAGACATAGACTCGTTCATTTTGTTCATTATGACATCACTCCAATGCCCCTTTTATTGTTTCTTTTCTTTAGCCTTCTCCATCGAGATCCCCAATTCCTCTCAATCATGATCCATAATTTCTCACAACCATAAATTATAACATTACCCTTTTCTTCGAGAACCTTGGCCACAAGTTTCAAATCGGGGAATCTCCTTTCTAGCTCAAAAAGTGAATCCCAGATGGCTTCTTCTAGTGTTCCATCTGACCACTAGATGAGGATCTACGTTGCGAATCAATTGCAATGCTTCACCATTTGACGGCCTAACATAGGTTCTAATGTCATATTCACACCTCTTACAGGCGATGGTAGTTCTGAAGATTCTAGCTTACAATTTGATACGTACTCCTTTAGCTGAGACACGTGGAAGGTGGGGTGTATCTAAGCTCCTGGAGGTAGCAACAACCAGTTCTCCACCCTTCCCTCTTTTTCTACAATTTAATAAGGTCCATAGAACAAAGGGGAGAGCTTATGTAGTTGGCTCTCATCTGCATTATGTGTTGTCTGTAGTGGCTGTAGCTTTAAGAAAGCCCACTGTCTAACCTCAAAGTCCCTGTCCATCCTCCTTTTATTAGCTTGCTGCTTCATGTGATGTTGAGTCTAGTTAGGTGGATTTTAGCAATAGTTAAGGTTGTTTCCCTATCCATCATTACTTAGTCATCTAGCACATTCTTTGAATCTCTTGCAAAATAGGACACATAAATTGGTTATGGATACCTGTAGAGTATCATAAAAGGTGTTGTATGAATTGCTTTATGGTAAGTAGTGTTATACCACCGCTTTATTAGGGAGAGCTATTTCATCTACCTACGAGGGGTATCTCCACAAGAACAACATAGGTAGGTCTCTAGGATCTTATTCACAACCTCTATTTGGCCATCTGACTAGGGATGATAGGTAGACAAGAATTGGAGGCTAACTCCCTGTAACTTCAAAATTTCCTTATAAAAAACACTCAAGAATAGAGGGTCCCTATCACTAACGATACACTCTGGCATACCATATAGCTTGAAAACATTATCTAAGAAAACCTATATAATGTCTGCAACTGTGAAAGGGTGTCTGAGCCCAATGAAGTGATTGTAATTGCTGAATCTATCCACTGCTACCAAAATACTAGACTTCCTCCTCGAATTAAGAATCGCTTCTATAAATTCCATAATAATATACTCCCAAGACCCTTCTGGACTAGGAAGAGGTTGTAGTTTCCCAGATAAGCCACATTCTCTGGTTTACTCCTTTGACAGGTGACACAATTCTTTATGTAGTTCCTATCATCCTTCCTTAATCCCTTACAATAAAACACATTATGAAGCCTTTTACCTATAGTAGTGATACCAAAGTATCCTCCTTGAGGATCATCATGACTCATAGAAATCTCCTTCTTTCTCAATTGAGGGTCAAATCCCAATATTATCCTTCCCTTCCATCTTAGTACCTATCCCTCTACTCATAATAGCTTGAATTTAATTCAGTTGCTTCCAATTTCTTAATAAGATCTATGATGGTGGAGTCATAATCCCACCACTCTCTAATCTCATCTAGTAGTTGTGTGTGAATCTATGAGACTTTTATAGTTAGCAATTCAGTGATGGTCACCCTAGAGAATGATTTTGCTGCTACGTTCTCCTCTCCACTCATGTAGATTACTTCAAAATGGCAGCCAAATAGCTTAGGTAGTCATGTTTATTGAAAAGGAGTCAAAATCATTTATTATAACAAGTACTTAAGGCTTTGGTGAAATAGTGTTAACTTAGGTAGTAATGCCGTTGCTTAATAGCCTTAATAATTTTAAGGAACTCCTTCTCAAAATTTGAGAGCCTTACATGTTTAGCTACTAACATTTTGCTTAGATAGGCAATTGGGTGCTTCTCCTGCTATAACAATGCCCTTATACCTCCTCTACTAGAATCTGCTCAATGGCAAAAGGTAGAGAAAAGTTCGACATGACTAAGACAAGTGCAATTGTTAAGACTTCCTTTAGTGCTTCAAAAGCCTCTTGTTGTCCTTTTCCCCAATTCCATTCCTTAGATACTTGTTTCTTCAACAATTTTGCTAATGTTTTAGCCACCCTAGCATATCTTTTGATGAGCCTTTTATAATATATCTTGTGATTCCCAAAAATCACCTTACTTCCTTAAGGGATTTTGGCTGAGACCCTTTTGAATAGTCTCAATCTTTCTGTGATCAGTTGCCACACCCTTAATTGAAATAGTATGCCCTAAATATTCTATCTACTAAGCCTCAAAGACGCACTTACTACCATTGATGACCAGTTGATATGTTTGAAGTGTTTCCATAATCTGTCTAAGGCTTGTCAAGTGTTGCTCAAAGGATAGCTATAGATTAGGATATCATAAAAAATTACTAGGATGACCTTCCTTAAGCAGGGTTCGAATATTTCATTCATAAGACCTTGAAAAGTGGATGGTGCATTAGTTAATCTAAAGGGAATTTCCAATAACTCATAGTGTCCTTTATGAGTCTTAAATTTTTTTTTTGATTTCCTCTTCATGCTTTCATATTTGATGGTATCCTGATTTTAAATCTAGTTTTGTATACCAATTAGACACATGTAACTCATCCAAAAGCTCTTTTATAATAGGGATAGGATACTCATCTTTTATTGTATGCTTGTTAAGTTCCCTGTAATTTACACACATGCACCACAAATTATTTTTCTTCCTGATTAATACAATTGGTGAAACATGGGGGCTTAGGCTATTTTCAACAAAACTTTGTTATAGTAACTCCTTAACAGCCTTTTCAATGGCATTTGTTTTTGCTCTCCTGAATACCTGTAGGGTTTGACGTTAATTGCTTCCACTCCCTCTTTCAACCTTATTTGATGATCTTGTAACCTTTTAGGGGGAAGATGTTGAGATTCTTGAAATACTTGGTTGAATTATGCTAACAGGCCCTCCATTTCACCTTTGATTTGAGTATGTTCTTCTAGTTGCATCTATTGCAGTTGAGAACACATGGGCTAAGAGAGTTGCATCATGAATAGATTTCCTACTTTAGGCCCTTCAATAATTTTACTTAAACCTTTTCCTAAAACTAGTTTTGCCTTCTTTTTATGGTTCTTTGTCAATGTTATCATTTGGTCAAGCCACTTAAAAGTCATAGTTTGATTCCTGAAATTACACAATACATTGTTCGGGGTGGCTAACCATTGGACCCCTCAAACTATGTCATAACCTCCTAGTGAAATCACTAACACATCCATTGAGAATGCTACCCCTTACATATTCCACTTAAATCCTCTATAGCACCGATGGCATGTTAATTTTAGTTCTCCCCCTATCGTAATCTTAATTGCTAGAATTTCTTCTAACTTGCCTTAGCTCCTCTTAACTATAGCTTCATCCAAGAAATTGTGAGTGCTGCCATTATCCCCCAAGATTTGTATAAGCCTCTTCTAGTCATATCACACCACCCTCTACTATTTAAATTCCACACTCTTCCCTATGGCTTGAAAAGATACATTAGGCATCAATAGTTCCCCTTCTCCATCCTTTATAACTTCTTCTTCCTCCTCTTGATAGTCCCCTTTAATTGGGAATAAGTTTAACTGTTTCTTTTTACCTTTATGATCAGGGGTATATTGTTCATCACACCAAAAACACAATCATTTGGATCTCTTTTCATTAAATTCCTTATTGTTGACAGTCCT
Organism: Pinacopodium congolense; assembly: GCA_028565735.1. Taxonomy (NCBI): domain Eukaryota; kingdom Viridiplantae; phylum Streptophyta; class Magnoliopsida; order Malpighiales; family Erythroxylaceae; genus Pinacopodium; species Pinacopodium congolense. Next base: position 9,751 of record JAOXYD010091277.1, read on the forward strand.
AGAAGGTCCCAAGTTTTTTTTTTATAGTAAACCTTGGGTCCCCCTTTAGGAATGTTGGGAGTAGGAAGAATGCCTCTATAGGTCTGATTCCTCCCTGTCAATGGCATTAGGACACTTTCCTTAGTCTTCATTATCGATGGCGTAGGGGTTTTTACCTAAATAGATTTGGTAGCCTCCTAAAAGGGAAGGCAGTGGATTGGATGGCCAACACTGCCCCCTGCCTCCTGGCTAATGAATAGGCTTATTGTAAAGCATTATGTTCCAATAGTTTAATAGTTACCTCTATTTCTAGATGAAATCCTTTCAAGAAAAATGTAATGAGGTACTTTTCTAGTAGAATCAGCTTGTCGGAGCACCTATTGAACTAAGTGCAATAATCTTGCACAGTTCCTTCTTGCTTAAGTATCCCGCTGAGTCCTAAAAAATTTCATCATCAAACCTTTGTTTAGATGTTGAAACTAGAGTCTCCTGCTCCTAAGCACTACTTGATACCATTCTTGAGCATCTCTTTCTAAGTGCATTATCTCTATCCTTACCCTTAGATGTGTTAGTGTATGATCCAAACTAAAAAATTTCTCATATTTATATAGCTAGCCACTCACATCCTGCCCATTCAATACAGTGAAATCTATCTTATTGAATCTAGTTGGTATTGTGTAGTCCCCACTTCCAGCAGTTGCCATTGTGTTTGAAGATTTAGTGGTACTCTCTTTAATAGATGATCCCAGTTCCTGACCTTGCCCAAAGATTTGTAAGAATTGCTAGAACATGGATTTGAGTTCGCCCATCTCCTTCTCTTGTTTATTGGAATTATTTTAAGTTTATAATAAGAGCTTTTCATTTCACATTTGATTGTCCAGGAGCATCTTCATGGTGTCCTCCATCCTTCTCTAGTCAATGCTTCTAGTATCTTTTTCCATTGTGTAAAGTCCCAATCAACTGGTCTGGAACCAAATTTTTGCAAGAAAAAAATAGAGGGAGGAGAAAATTAGAGAATCATAAGGGAAGAGAAAGGAAGGGAATAAAATTGAGAGAGAGAGAGAGGGAATAATTCTATTTTTAATTGATTGATTGTGTGAAATAGAATTCAGTTACATATATATATATATGTCTTCTATTCCCTGGTGACCCACGAGCTATATTATTTTTACATAGCTACAACGTTGTGTTTTTGTAAGAAGGTATATGCATCCCTCTAAACTATGCTTCATTATAAACATAGACTCTTTTATTTCGTTCATTATGACAGCGCTCCAATGCCCCTTTTATTGTTTCTTTTCTGTGCCCTTCTCGATTGCAATCCCTAATTCCTCTTAATCGTGATCCCTAATTTTTCACAACCCTATATTGTAACATAATCAAACCTGTATTTCACAGTGTAAGAAAAAAAAAAAAAGAATAGAAGCAAGAAGGAATAGTTACCTTATTATCTAGTGTTGCTACTTCATTTATGTTTGTTTTAAAATACATATATTAACAAAATAGTAATAAGATGAGAAAGCGTATGAAAAGTTTAAATATAGTTAAGGAATTTATTACCATCCATATTATGTTTCCCAATTACCAAGTTGAAAAAGAGTTAACAAATGTGACAAAATCAAGATTTTAGATACAAATAAAACTAAAAAAATTCCCCATAATCACCAAGAATTAGAGTTAAAAAAAAGGGTTAGATTAAATCAAGAGAATTTTTTTCTTTTAAGTAAAGGGTAATGAAGCATATCTTCTCGACTCTAAGTGAAAATTCCTTCAACATCTTAATTGTCGTTACAGACACTGATAACGAGGAAAGACTTCTTACGAGAGGGATTGGCAATAAAACTAAAGGGAGATACTATGGAATGTTGAGCCAGATGGTTACTGCAAGTTGTGGTATGTGAGGGTTGACATAGAATATAAAGACATTTTGGTAGAACAAGCATTTTGAATCATATGTTTTTAATAAGTGTTCATGATATAAGGGAGTTTAGGTATAACACTTGTGTCAAACTTAACAATGTAAAAAAGGAAAAAGTTACAATGTGAAAATTACTTAAGCCTTTTCCTAAAAGAATTAAATAACATGAGATACTATATAGATATTCCATAGCTCTATTTCTATCTTCATAATTTTCTTTTTCTTTTGATCTCTTGATTTATTTTATCAATATAAGGTTTAGAAAAATCATTCTCTAGAAAACTAAAATCTAAGGCCTTGTTTAGTTTAGTTTTTGTTTTTGGTTTTCATTTCCTATTTTTCTAGACTCTGAAATTGAAAA
>JAOXYD010091288.1:0-12007 GCA_028565735.1 Pinacopodium congolense
TTAACTCTTTAATTATATTCTTGAAACATGCCTTTTGTGTGATAAAAAACCACTACTTATCAATCTTATAAAAATGACTTTGCAATAAGTGGAATGGGTAGTTAAGGTGAGAAAGAAGCGACTCAGAGCAAGATTGGAATTGATTCCAAGTAAACTCAAGTCTAGGTGGAGTAGACCATTTCAAGTAATTTTAGATTATAAGCACGAGGCTTTGGGGTTGGAAGACTCCAAGGGAATGGTTCCCAAGGCAATTGGGCATCATTGCAAGCTATATCTTGGAGGATTTCCATCATAAGAAAGGGACGTATTTTCTTTTCTTTCTCTTATTTCATAAAGTTAAACTGAATATGGTCAAGTTAGTATCCTAAATTAGTATATTTTTAGTTGTAGATAGTTTAATTTTTAACTTGAGTTTTTAATTGAGGTCTTGACTTTAGATATATAATAATTTATTAAAAAAAGTTTGTGTTAAAAAAAAATAAAATATATTTTTATTTATTTTTACTAAAGGTTTGTATTTTAAAAATATAAAAAAATTTTCAAAAAATTATTTAATTGAAAAGAAATTTTTTAAAAATCATTTAATTCAAATAAAAAAATAAAAAATAAAACAAAAGATCACTATAGTGAGTACTCGATGAGGAGGCCAAGTCGCTGCTTTTACTATTTTTATTATTTTTTCTTTTGGTTAAGATACCATTTTATACTCTTTTTTATTTTAAGTTTACTTATTATTATTATTTCCTTTTCTTTATTTCTTTATTTTTCCATTCTTTTAACTATCTTTGTATGTTAATTATTTCTATTATTATTGTTATTATTATTTATTTTCCTAAAACCTTAAGTTGTTTCAAGCTTTCCCTCCCCAAGTGTACTCTCCCCTCCTCCCTAATTTATTTTATTTTATATTTTTATTTAATTTTTTTAGATGTTATGTTCTTTGTTAGGATTTGTTAAGTTTGTGTGATTGTTATTGCATTTTCTTTTGATCTTCTAGTCATATTTGATTGTTGTCTTTTAGGATTTCTAGATGTTAATAAGTCAAATACAAGCTTGGATTTATATCATGTGGTTGTAGGCTTGGTGGATGGAACAAACATATACCCACTTTCTCAAAAGTCTTAAGGGCATATGGAATGGAATAAATTCTCTTAAGCAATGCCTACATGTGGACTTCAATTCTCAAGGGAGTTTTGCTCTCTTTCCTTATTCTACACTTTGCTTACATTATCTATTTTGATCCTCCAATTGAGGACAATCTGAGTTTAAATGTAGGGAGAAGATGAACTTTAGAATATTTTTTCATTTATTTATACACTTGAATTGCTACGAGTCTGATAGGAATGATTTGAATATCCCATGTTTGATTGATTGAAATTAGGAGATGATTATTAATTATGGTATTTTAATTCAATCGAGGTTTTTGATTTTGACGGCATTAAGAAATTCTTGTATGATTTCTAACCTTTTTATTTTTTTGTGTGCGATTGCATGTGTTTTGGGTGACCTTGATGTATAATATCAAGTTTATAATGTTGTTCCTTGTGGCTTGTGATGTGAATTTGGAATAGTTATAGTTCAATGAATGAAAAGTTTATATGTGCTTAAATAAAGCTATAAAAAAAAATCACTCAGCTAGCTTTATACTGATAAAAAGGTTTAAGTTTATGAGTGAAGCTAGTAAGCATTTATGATTGTGAGTTAGTTGAGTAATCGGGGGTGTTCACGATAAAATATTCACCTTCGCGTCAAAAGGTTGGATAACGATGCAAACAGGCTAAAAACTGTAACTAAGTTGCATCAAAAGAGATGGTGAACCCTTAAAACTTTGCTCAATTTTGAAACTTAAGTTGTGCTCAGTGGCTATTGCTATATTCTTGAATAAGTTTTCATGATGATCCCTATGAAACAACTTAGATTTTTAACATTATACATTGAAGGTTACCTATTTACTAACAGTGTGATTATGTGTGATAACAAAGTTTTTGTCATGAAATAATTATGGTGTGTGAGGTAAATCAAAAGCATTGATTGATATTTCTTTTTATTTAATTAACTTTCAACTCTTAATCAATTTTGTTTTAAGAGGATGTTAAATTCATTGCTTGAGGACAAGAAATTATTCAAGTATGGGGGTATTTAATAAAACCAAATTATACAACTTTTAGGCATGTATTCATGATCATTACTTTAGGTTTGAGAGGAAATTCTACATGATTTGAGGTGCATGTTAGATTTATTCTTCAATACGATGGTTCTTATGTTGCTTTTAATGATTGTTCATGTTTTGCAGAACTGTTGTGAAAATTTAAGATACTTTTGGAAAAAGAGGCATGGAATCAATTTGAGGACTTAGAGCATCAAGTTAGGAGGGCTCCATACCAAATATCAAAGTTATATGACACATTATGAAGAGTGTACAAAGGAAATATCATAACAAGCCAAGCTAGAAAATAGATTTTGTATAGCTGAATTTAGGTAGATATTAGGTATAGTTATAGAGCTCTAAATGCTACAAAATTTTACAGGCGGCTAGAACAACATCTAGGGAGCCTACATATCAATGTTCATGATAATTAGGGGTCTATGGACAAAGATATAGAAAAAAGTGAGTAGTGCTGAAAGTTGTAAAGCTAATGCGGCAAATTAATGGGGATAACATGTTTATTTTCGTTTTATGCTATTTTGGATGAAAAAAGATGTAAAGAAATCCTAGAAGCCACAATTATGACCCTAGTGAACATGTAGAGAAAAATAGACGGTTTTGAAAGAGGAAAAACGTGGAGAGACTGAAGAACAAGGAGGACAATCAAGATTCAACAAGTGCTGTTAAGATATTCCAACAAAAGGGGCTTCATCATCTTCATTAGTTCATCTTTCTTTTACTTTTCTTTTGAAGTTTAATCTAAATACTATTTTTTAACATGATTATGGATTACTAAATATATTCTAATGATTGTTCTTGAATTATTTATCTGACTTTTACTATATTGATTTAATGCATAGTTATTTATGCTAATTGTTGAACTTATAATCAATTCGAATTGAGAGATTGTTTTGATTTATTTGAGCTAGGGTGCACAATGAGAGTTGGTAGTTTAACAAACCTAAAATTAACTACCTATAGGTGATTAAAGAGGGATCTTAATTATTTGTTAATTTCCCTTATGATTAATTCAAATCTAATTGCATTGTTTAGGAGTATTATTGTGAATTAATAAGTTATAATTTAGATATTAAGTATTTCAATTAGGATTAATTGATTAGATCTTGAAAGAGAGTAATCAAAACATAGGATATCTAGGATCAAACACAATTAAATAAATAGGGTAAAAGGAAGATAAATTAGGATAGAATAACCCCTAAGTTTTCACTATTGAGTATCTTTTGTATTTTGCTTTGTTCTGTAATTTAATACATTGAGTTTGTTAATTTAGTTTAAATTTCAATTTCTATATCTTTCATTTTCCTTAAATAAAGTGCAATTCTGATTGTTTAGTGTCTAGAATCAATTCTCATGGGATTAATATTAGTTATAATATAAGTTACGACTTGTATACTTGTAATATAGCTAAAACTAATAAACGTAAACACATGCAAAATAAGTGCAAGGAAAAACATATAAATCAAAATATTATGAAATGAACAATTGCCATTACTCTCCCCCTTTTTTAATTATTTTTTAACCAAGGAGGCTCCAATCATATGTTTTGATGATGACAAAACATTATTATTACTAATGCTTTAATTTGTTTATGCATTTATAAGATGGGTTAATGTTTAAAGTGTAAGAACATATTTATAGAGCTAAGGTTGAAGATCTCAAGCATTGGTTGATCAAGGACCATAGGATAAATATTGATGATTAGGAGTGAAGATCCAGAGAATGAAGATTAAGCTTCGATAAGTTTAGGAAAAGGGTTTAATGAGTAAGTATCCTAAACTTGATTTTTAAAAAGGGCTCTCACATTTGCATGATACACTTTCATACAGGCATGTAAGAGTTGAATTGTGGTTTTAGTGATCAACTGGAATTGATTATGACTTTTATCATGTTAGGAATTGAAGTAGAATGGCATATAGGTCAAATATTGCATAATCAAGAAGTAATATGTTGAATTGATTTAATGTATGTTTGTTTATATGTTTAAGTGAATTGAAATGTTGTTTAAGTATTAATTATATATGTTTGAATTTGTTTGTGTTATAATGGCATTGTAAATTTTGGTTTATGAAATGTTTAAAAAGTTTTAAAGTTGTTTAAAAATGAAAATATTTCATAATCAAGGCTACTTATTTTGTTTTGAATTAATTGGATGCTTTTGTTAGTTGAATAAGACCTGATATATGTTAGGAATAAAAAACACTTGTTTAAAGTCTTAATTAACGTTACAAATTTGTTTAAAGGTTTCAGCACCTTAAATGGTGGGCTAGCAGAAGCTAAATGAAACTTTATACGTATCACTAATTTACCCCTGCTTCCTAGTGAGTTAAAAGGTAGGTGGCTTAATCTTCAACAACATCGTTTAACTCCCTAGATACCGCCGTTTTACTCCTTGTCTCCAACGGCTAGTTTAGGACTTTCGTTTTTAAAAACTTTATCCCAAATCACCAGTTTATATTTGCTAACATTTCCAATTCATTCCCAACACTTTCAATATCATTCCTAAATTGTTTTATCAATTTTAGATCCCCTGAAATATGAATTACAAGCTAAAATCATTCAAATACATAAGTTCTCTTTATTTTCTATGCTTTATGCACTACTTCCTTTCAATTTCAGTTTTTTTGTTTTAAAACCATTTTTTGTGCAGAAAACTTTGTATTTTCAGTTAGTTTAGATATAAAAAAATCTAAAAAAGCTTTCATTTGAATTTTTTGGTTCATTGTTTCGTTAGATTCCAACTTTCAAAGTCCCAACACCAAAACTGTCTTTATTTTGGTTAAACTTTTATGAACTTCTGTATTCATCAATTTTAAACTTGCAAAACCATTTTTGTTGATTAAAAATTGTGATAAACATTTCTTATAAGGTCCCAAGAGTGCAGCAAAACTTTTACTTCGATTTTTAAATACTGGTAATGTTTGTTTGAGCTCAAAGAACACAGGTTGCTCAAATATATCAAGTTTTCTATACAGCTCCTCTTTCAATTCAATTTGCCATTTAAACTTATTTTTGGTGCTGCAAATATGATGTTTTCAATTTTTTTAAAGGTTTAGGAGGTTGCTAGTATTTTTTATATTTTTAATATGTTATATTGTGTGTTTAAGCTTAATATTGCAGGTTGCCTTAAAGCTGTCCAAGTTTGATGTTTTCACCTTTATTCTTGATTTTAATACACTGTTTAGTGTTCTAAAATTGAGTATATTAATGAAATTAATTTTTAACTAATTGATTAGGGTTTCATTAGGTTTATATCATTTAATTTACATCATTTGAGTGGTTAAAAATGTTTATTTGTAGGCTAAAATACATATAGACTGCATATTGTGACAAATTTTGTTGATATTGATTGACTTGGAATGTTCAGTGTTATAATCACATTTTTAATGTTTAAATCTGATTTTTTAATGATTTTTTGATGTGTTAGGAGGCATGTTATATGTTTTTTTTTCCTTTACAATTTTCAAATTGGATTATGTTGCACGAGCTTTAAAGAAACACCATTAAAGGTGTGATTTGGTTACATAAGGAAATGATTTTTGTTGTTTGTTAAATAGATTATAAGCTGCTCTTTGCCTTTAAAATAGATTTGATAGGTTCCTCTTCACCTAGCAAGAAGGTTTTAATTAGGTTATTCCTCAATTGTGAATTGGATTGATTTATGCCTTATATGTGCATTAGAGATTGCATAAGGCATTGGCATTGCATTAGTTGCATTTGACCCCTTGTCTTTCATTATTTTTTATGAACGTTTGATAAGATATATAAGCTTAAGTTAAGGCTTTGGTAGCCCAAGTTAGGGGGTGTTTTTATGGTACAAAAATTGTGTACTTTGGTTGTATTTATAAGGTTTACTCTTCACCCCTTAAAAAGGAAGATTGATAGGTTTCTCTTGACTTTAGAACAAGATTGTATATAGGTTTCTCTTGAACTTTGAACAAGATTGTTGGGTTATGCTTCACCTTAAAGTAAGATTGTAAAGGTTCCTCTTAACCTTAGAATCAAGATTATTGTAAAGGTTTCTTTTGACCTTGTAAACAACATTATTGTAAGGGTTATTCTTTACCCAATTAAAGTAAGATTAGTTCTTTAGTAAATTTCTAACAGGTAGTTAGAGAGAGGACGTAGTCTATCTTTGGGGTAAGTGAACCTCTATAAATCTTGGTGTCTATCTCTTCCCTTATTTTTTAAGTTTATGCTTATTTTGTTTGCTTAATGTTGATTGAATTTGATTAAAGTTTGGCATATCATTAGGGTTGAATTTTGATTAGAGAATACATTCAATTTGATTAAAGTTATTTAAGTTCTTTTAATTTGTAAAAAAAAATTTAACACCCAATTCACCCCTCTCTTGGGTGCCATAGGGATTACAATTGGTATAAGAGCTTTGGTTTCACATTTGCATAATTTCTAACAAAATTATGAGTAAAGATTAGAAATGGCACTTTGTTTTTGTCAAAAGGCTTTGGTTATTCATAGGCTACCAATTTTTTTATGGAAATTATTTTCTTAAATGGAAAATTAGAATGAAATTCTTTCTTTTGAGTCAAGATTTTTGTTTATGGAATTTTATTTCAAATGTCCCTCATGGTTTTTCAAATGATGATAAAGTTGCATCTTTAAATAGAAAAGTCTTGAATATCTTACATGATACATTAGATATTAATGTTTTTGATAAAGTATCCATATGTAGATCCTCTTTTAAGATCTGATGTAGGTTGGAGAAAATTTATCTAAAAGGTACTGATGGGGAAGTAGCCAAGGAAGTGATGAAGAAAGTGGAGGAAGCAAAAGGAAATGAAGAAGTACAAAATGAATGCCTAGTAGTTTTATGGAAGAAGCTCCATCATCATCAAATGTTCAGAAGATGATGATGATGATAATGATTTAGATGTAAGTTTTAGCTATGATGAATTGGTTAGATGCTTAGAAACTGCTACCATGAGAAGGAAGAAGTTATCTTCCAAACATAATGATTGTAAGAAGTTGATGGATGATCTTGGATTAGAAAATGAGAAATTGAAGAATGATTTGCATGCTTTAGAATCCAAGAGTGTGATTGTTGTTTCAAATGAATATGTTTGTAAGAATGATAGATTGGTGAATGTGAATGATTATTTGAAGAATGATTTGGATGATTTCATAATGAGAATAAGCAATTGAAAATTGAATTACATGATATGATAGAATCTAAGAATGCATGCATGCTAAAAATTGGTAAAGTGAAACATGAAATAAATGCCATGTTAAATTTTAAGAGTGAGGATGTTGCATGCAGGACAATGAGCATAAATTGATGCATGAAAATGTGTCTTTAAAGAAGGAAATGGATGACCTTAAAGAATCATTGTCTAAATATATAAAGGCCAGGAGAAGTTAGATTGCATGTTAGGAAGACAAAAGAGTTTTAATGATAAGCATGCTTCTAAGGATGCTACAACTATTTTTGTAAAGGGCAAAAGCTTACATGATGAAAAGTTGCCTAAGTCCTCATTTGATAACGGTGCATCATCATCTAAATCACATGCTAGGACATCATTTAAGAATGTTGGATCTTCAACCAAATTGCATGATAGGAAGAACAATCATGAGTTCATATATGAATTTTGGAGCCAATGCAGAAACGATATGCATGTAACTAAAAATATGAATAATTTCTTTAGGAATGCACAATCATTTCATAATAATGATTTTTAGACCCATGCTAGGCAAAGAGGTCCTAAACCTTCTCATACTTTTAATGCACATGTGCATAATCCTAAGAAAGATTCATATTCACATCCTGTGAGAGATTTTTAACAAAGAAAGAACATGAATACATCCAGGCCTTATGCTAGGCATAAGTTAGGAAAGTTATGTCTTTACATTCACATGCTGGTCGTAAACATATTCTTAAGGCTAGAGCCATATATCAAACTCATCCTAGAAAGCCATATCATCAAGAAAAGAATATGTGTAATGTTAGACCTCATTTTAGACAATTTGGGCCAATCAACTCACATGTACCCTAAATGCATTCCTATTTATTTAGAAAAGTGTCTCATACACATTCTAGGCCATCAAATATGTTTCATTCATATTCTAGGCATAATATTCATCAATGAAGAGCATTTAGAGATATAATACCTAGAAATTCATTTAAGTCTCATATTAGGCAAAATGGCATGATGCATTCTCATAACTCTCATACGCATGATTATCATCCTAGAGAGCTCATTTTGATATGAGAAATACATTTAGGCATAAAGATCATAAGCTTCATAACCATATGCATAAATTTCCATATGTATGGCAAAGTTGGTCATGTTGATTTTTTTTATTAAACAAAAAATGTTTAAGAATCCCTTAAAAGTGTGGGTTGAAAAAGGTATTAAGACTAACCCCGAAGGACCCAAGTTAATGTGGATACCTGGAGTCCATTAGTTTCTTTGTTTTATAGGTCAACATTTATTTATGCTCAATTTTTTTCAACCTAGGAATAAAGGAAGTGGTATCTCTAATTTAAAGTGGAATGTCAAAAGATCACCATGAGTCCTCACATGAGGATACCAAGTGAGGAGTTAAAGAATTTAGAATCAAATGGTGATGCAAAAGGAGGTATTCCTATGTCCTTATTTGATAGTATATATCTTGACATGATCTTTGGATGTTTATGCTTGATTTGAAAAAGTTGACCTTAGCATATTTGTTTTGAATTGAGAAATAGATTCATATGTTTTGGGGTAGCCATTGCATGTTTAGTATTAAAGTCATTACATAATAGTTTTTATACTAGCACATTTTATTAAAATTATTGCATGATATGTTTTTAATAGGTGCATTAAATTATTTTTAGTATATGACTTGTTTTAAAAAGAATGCATTGAACATATTTTGAAAATGTTTGTTGAAATTAGTATCATACTTTAGTTTTTCAATTGGTATCATATTTTTAAATTCTCAATTGGTACCATATCTTTAAATTCTCAATTGGTGTCTTTTCTTACATTTGGTATCAATTGGCAACATACTTTTACAATTGATAATACTTTTTTTTTATAATTGGTATAGTCTTTTTACAAATGTTTACCATATTATTTTACAATTGGCATCATGTTTTACAACTGATTATCGTAATTTACAATTGGTATTATTTTTACAAGTTGGATCATTTCTTTTCAATTAGTATCACCTTGAAATTGTGCATATTGGAAAAGGAATTAAACACATAAACTTGGTTTTGCATAATATTTTCAATTTGCATCGCATGGTTGCATAATGTTTGATTTTGAAGCAAAATAAGCATAAACATGTGTTTCGATGTGAAATTGCATAAATTGCTGCTTTTGGTGCACAAAGGTACATTTTACATGTTTTTTATGCAAAATATGCATGATATGTGTTGTTGATGAAAAAAAGCACGATTTTTATGCACTTTCATCCCTTTCACATGCATAATTATTCCATAATGCATAATTTCAAGCAGTTAAGAAGAGCATTATATACAATGGGTATATTTTATTTTAGGATGCATGAATTAAGGGGAAGTAGGTCTAAAGAGTTACTTACAATTTGATTTAAGTTTTTTAAAAATTAGTTACAACTGGTAATCTTTTTAATAATGTCAAAAAGGGGGAGAATGATGTGTGATATTAAGGTTAAATATGAGTTTTGTTACATGAAATGTGTTGACAATGTGTTTCATATGCACTTAATATCACATGTTTTGTCATCGCCAAAAAGGAGGAGATTGTTAAACGAAGGAGGTTTCAATCATTTTTTTTATAATGATGAACAATTATTATTACTAATGTTTAAGATTTTGATGGATTTATAAGATAGGTTAATGTTTAAAGAGGCAAGAACATATTTACATTTGCATGATACATTTTCATATAGGCATATAAGAGTTAAATAACGGTTTTAGGGATCAATTGGATCTGATTATGACATTTATCATATTAGGAATTGAAGTAGAATGACATACACGTTAAATATTGCATAATCAAGAAGTAATGTGTTGAATTGATTTAATGCATGTTTCTTAATATGTTTCAGTGAATTGAAATGTTTTTTGAGTGTTGATCATATATGTTTGAATTTTTTTGTGTTATAATGACATTGTGAATTTTGGTTTATGAAATTTAAAAAGTTTTAAAGTTGTTTAATAATGAAAAGATTTCATAAACAAGGCTACTTATTGTGTTTTGAATCAATTTTATGTTTTTGTTAATTGAAAAAGCCTTGATATATGTTTTAAAACTTGTTTGAAGTTTTGATTAATATTAGAAATTTGTTTAGAAAGATATTGATTAGATTTGGAGCATATTTTGTGATTTCTAGACCTTATATGGTGGGCTAGTAGGAACTAAAAGGTGCCATATATGTACCTCCATTTTACCTTGCTTGTTAGTGAGTTAAAGCATGGTGGCTTAACCTTTAATGGCACCATTTAACTCCCTAGGTACTACTATTTTACTCCTTGTCTCTAATGACAAGTTTTGAACTTTTGTTTTTAACAACTTTTTAACATCTTAAACGACTAGTTTATGCTTCTAACATCTCCAACTCCTTACTAACACTATACTATCATTCCTAAACTATTGTATCAAGTTTAGAACAACAGAAATACGAATTACAAGCTTAAATCATTCAAACTTTCAAGCTCTCTTTATTTTCTTCACTTTATGCATTAATTTCTTTCAATTTCAATTATTCTATTTTAAAATCATTTATTGCGCAGCAAACTTTGTATTTTAAGTTAGTTTAGATATAGAGAAACCTCTAAAAGTTTTCACACAAATTTTTTGTTCATGATTTTGTTAGATTCAAGATTTCAAAGTCTCAGCACTGAAAACTTTTGTATTCTTCAATTTTGAGTTTGAAAAATAGTTTGTGTTGATTCAAAATTATCATACACATTTTGTTTAAGATCTCAAGAGTGCAACAAAGATTTTACTTTGGTTTAAGCACTTATAAAGTTTAATTGAGCTAAAAAAACACAGGTTTCATCAATTTGATTTTTCATTTAAACTTGTTTTTGGTATTACAAATTTGATGTGTTTAGTTTGCTTAAGGTCTTACAAGTTTAGTATTTTTGGTTTCATTTTTAACCCATTATATTATGTGTTTAGGCTTAATAATGAAGGTTTCATTAAAGTTATCCAGGTTTGATGATGTCAGCTTTGTTCTGATTTTAATCCACTGTTTAGTGTTATAAAATTATGTTTATGTTTGTGAATAATTATTAACTGATTGATTAAGATTGAAGCAGGTTTATATCATTTAATTTGAATCATTTTACTGGTTAAAATCGTTTTTTATAGGCTTAAACACATATAGACCACATATTGTTATAGCTTTTGTTGATGTTGATTGAATAGGACTATTCAGTGTTATAATCACATTTTTAATGTTTAAATATGCTTTTTTAATGATTTTGTGATGTTTTAGGAGGCTTGTTATGTTTTTTGTTTGCCTTTAGAATGTTGAACCAAAGGAGGTTCCACCTTGTTTTGATGATGATAAAACATCTTTTCTACTGATCTTTTTGTTTAAGTGTGTATAAGGATAGGTATAATTGAAGAGAGGCTATTTTGAAGTATTTTACATAAGAATAATGTTCAAACAAAGTTTGATTATCTCAGGATAGATTGGTCGACCAAATGTATACTAGTTGTTGCGTTGGTTAGGTGACTTTAAAATTGATGGTTGTTTGAAATGATTTTTTTACGTTTAAAACCAACGGACTTATAAGGCAAGTGCACCTATCGCAAAAGTAATACAATGGAGTAAAATTTAAAACTCCGAGTGTCGAACCCACAGGGAAAAGTTATTTAACTATTAGGTTGATCAGATTACAAT
>JAOXYD010091328.1:0-12005 GCA_028565735.1 Pinacopodium congolense
TTTAATTATGTTTAGCTAGTTTAATTTTGGGTTGGAGGATATTAATGGGATTTTAGCTTAATAATTATGAGAATTGAGTAGGCATTGATTTAATATTGTGATATAGGTAAAGATTGAATTGGAATTTTGCATAAATGACATGAATTAAAGATTAATTCTTAACATTGGCCTTTTTAGGTTTAATTTCTAATTTTATTGTTAGGAATGAACTTATGCTCTGTAATAGTCCTAGTGATTTCCATAGGTAACAATAGGCTAATTGAATTTATCGGTGAACTTAATCAACTTAGCCTAAAATTGTAATTCTCTATGTTACACAATTCGAGCTTGTGAGATTGTGCCTTAGGCTAGTCGTTCCCTTGTTGTTAATGATATCACATCATGAAATCTAGAGAGCTTATTCTATGTTGCCTCGTGATTAGGCATAGGTTTTCTATCGTATAGGACCTATCTAAAAAATGGTGGAACTGAGGGTTTGAGAGCCTGTTTAAACCTATAGGCTAGCATCTTACACCAATCGTAAGTTATGTATTTCGAGGATCGATTATAAGTCTATAATTCCTGATATATCTTCTACTCAAATTTCATATTTCTTGTTTGTTTTTTCTTTGTTTCTTCAATTATCTTTACTATTTAGTCTAGATCTCTTTGCTTCTAAGGGTTTTGTTTTCTTGTTAGCAATACTAGAGATAGCAATTCTCTCTAGCTCTCTGTGAGATCGACCCTAACTTACCCTAGCTACTTAGTTAGGTAGGTAATTTTATTATTTGGTAGCTTACGATGAGCTCACTAGTGCTTTGTGTAAGCCCTATGGCACCCAAGAGCGGGGTGACTTGGGTATTTAAAAAACTTTTTATCTAGTTAAAACTAGCGACCTAAATCAATAGGAAACTAAATGCAATCATTAAACCAATATTCAACCTAAGTTGGAATGAGAATACAACTACTAAAATGAATGAAATAAATTAAGATTCAATCCTTATTGACTTCAAGCTCAATAAAGTGGGATTTGATCTTCATTCTTGACCTCTCTAAGCCATCAATCCTTATTTTTGCCTCTTGAAGAAAGATTCTGCTCCTGTTTATGGTAGCCCACAATCTTGGGAACTTCCAGCTCCAATTCTTCACTTCTCTTCTCTTCTCTTGGTCCCTAGTTGCATCTCAAAGGTAACTATGCTCCACACCTACACCAAAAAGATCAAATCATGCCCGAAAATCATCACCAAACATATAAGAAAGAAATCAAAGATCAAGATAATCAAAAGAACAACAAACTAAGTCTTAAACACATCAATTCTATCCTAAATATGCAAGAATCACACAATAATCACTTCAAAAAACCTATCATAAAGCACAATTATCAATTAGGAATCACCTAATATTGAAATCAATATGTTGATGAAACAATTTTTTTCTATTAGATACAGAGGACAAGGGGGAGTGAGGTATCCTAGACATGGTACGACTACAAACTAAACTAAAAGCCCTGAATTTTCCTGTTGCTAACCAAACTCTCAATATCATACTTCTAAAGTTTAGTGAGCTTATCACTACCTATAATGCTCTATCTGGAGCCTATTTTTTTAATACTTTAATCACCCAGTTCATGGCTAAAGAGGAAAAGGTGAGGAGCTCTACTCAATTAGTCGTCTCTACCACTAAACCTAAAGTAAAGGCCAAAACTACAAAAGTAAAAGGTAAAGTTATTCAAAACCCTCTACTTAAAGATGCAAACCAATGGTACAAAGGTCTCTAGTGGTGCCCATAAAGAAAATGAAGTGCTTTTTGTGAAAAGAAAGGGAATAAAAAGCAAGAATGCATAAAGTGTAAGTAGTGAAAAGAAAACAAGAACAATTAGGTAACTCTTTGACATATATTATTCATGAATCCAATGTTGCTATAGGTATATCTGGTTCATGGTGGCTAAATAGTATAGCTTCTACTCATGTTACTTCCACAATGTAGGGGTTCATAACTTAGAGGGAATCAAGTTAGGATGAGTTAAAATTAACCATAGGCAATGAAAAAGTAGTTCACATAGATTTCTTAGGAGTTGTATGTTTAAAACCATATACTAGTGTTCATCTTATTTTAAATAACATATTCTATAAAATTTTCTTCAGGTGGAATTTGATTTATGTTAGTATTTTAGACAAAGAAGGCTATAGTTTTATAATCAATAACTCTTGTATACAGTTATCTTTTAATGTAAAACATGTTTGTAATGCTTTCTTTTCATATGGTTTATATATAATGTGTTTGACTCCTAATGATTTCTATGATTCATTATATGCTGTTAATAAAGTCATTGTTAAATGACCTCTAGTAAAAGATAAGCTGTACATGTTATGGCCTAAACATTTAGGCCACATCTCTAAAGCAAGAGTTAAAAGACTAATAAAGAAAAAACATTCTTCTACCTCTTGATTTCACTTATTGAAAGACATATATTGACTGTTGTAAAGGAAAAATGACTAAACTAAAAAATAAACAGCCACTCACAATTCTAACTTGTTAAACATTATTTATATTGACATTTAAGGCCCTTTTTCTCTAACTATTTATAGATCAAGATACTTTATGAGATTCATTGATGATTTTTCTCGATATAGATATTTGTTCTTGATTAAAGAAAAGTTTAAAGCTCTTGATAAGTTCAAGATCTTTAAGACAGAAGTTGAGAATCAGTTAGAAAAATTAGTCAATATTGTCAGGTCTGACTGTGGGGAATAATATTATAGTAAACATGGGGTTAATAGACAATAAAAAAAGTTATGTTTGCCAAATACTTAAAAATTATGGAATAGTAGCTCAATTTACTATGCCAAGCATTTTTGAATAAAATGGTGTGGCCGAAAGGTGGAATCGAACCTTATAGGAAATGATGAGGAGCATGCAAAATAGGACTAGTCTTCTTAATTACCTTTGGGATGAAGATATCAAGCTGAAATTATACATTTTAAATCAATTTCCAAACAAATCAATTCCTATAAACTCTAGAAAATGATGGAAACCATCACTCTCCCATTGTCATGTCTGAGTTTCTCTTTAGAGGTAAGGTTGTATAGTCCTTATGAAAGTAAATTAGATTCTCATTCCACTCCTTGTTATTTTGTAATCTAATGCATTTTAAAGGATACATGTTTTATTATAAAAAAGTAGGATCCAGAATAGTGGAACCTTAAGTAGCCAAATTTTCGAAACATGACCTATATGATGAAATAAGTCATTCTCACGTATCAGGTGAAAGCAGTGTCCAACCTACTTCAGTCTCAAGTTTTACACCTATTCAATTTCATTTAATAGATGTCGAGCCAAGTACCATTCCAGTATAAGACTAGGAACCAATGCACTTATAAATGAGGTTCCTGTAGTACAAGATGAGTCTAAATAGGTTCCCTTAAGGAGATCTTTTAGGGTGAGGAAATCTACTATTTAATCTTATTATATAGTTTATTTCGGCAAGAGTGATTATAATATTGGCCATGATATAGATCTAGTAACTTTTATAGAAGTTGATTCTAGCCCTTATTCAGGTTTATGGATAGATGCAATAAAAGATGAGATGTAATCCATTAAACATAATTAGGTATGGGAGTTTGTTAATTTACCTCAAAATTGTATCCTATTAGTTGTAAATGGATTTATAAGACCAAGAAACACTCCTAAGGCAAAGTTGAGCAGTTTAAAGTCAGATTAGTTGCCAAAGGTTTCACTCAGAGGGAAGGTGTTGATTATAATATCACATTTTATCTTGTATTCTCTAAGGATTCATTCCAAGTGATTATGGAACTTGCAACTCATTATAACATGGAGTTACATTAGATGAACATTAAAATTGCTTTACTAAATGAAGATCTTTATGAAGAGGTCCATATAGAGCAACCAAAAGGGTTCCAAGAATCTAACAAGAGTCATCTGATTCGTAAATTGAGGAAACTAATATATGGATTAAAGCAAGCATCTGGACAATGTTACCTATTAGGATTGTGTGACACTTAAAAGGGGGGTAAATTAGTATTTAAAATGATTTCTCTAAACAAGATGAAAAGAATGCGGAAGCTTATAACTAATTTACAAAAATAAACAATCAACTCAATAAGATAAATCCGTAAAAAATGAAGAGTAAGGGAAGAAGAGATATATTAGATTTAAACTAGTTTAGAGCTGTCTGCTTGCCTTTATATCAAGTTTCAAACACCCCTTGTTGAGATGATTGTACTAAATCAACAAAGAGTAGAATGTTCGATCTTACAATCCTTTTCAAGGATCAAGGATAACCTTTTAATAAATTCTTTTTCTAAGGCTAAAGAATAACCTCTCAATCCTCACAAGAATAATACAACAAGAATTACGTTTCACTTAATTTTACTTAATGTATAAAAGAGGGTAGAAGGATGAATGCATAATGAACCAGATCTAGATGCCTCACTCAACAATACACACAAAAGGAAAAGAAACACAAAACTTGTAGATAGCTTGAGTAAAAATAAACTAAAAAACACACTTTTAATCAATTTTTTGCTTAAAATATTTCACGTAACTCTCCTATTTATAATTCAGATAAAAAATATAGTTATAAACTGATAAATACTCTTAACCGTTGTCTAATAGTCTTTATATATGTGGTCCAATGGATATAATAATGTTATAAAGGATTAATTAAGTTATCGGTGTGTAATCTATTGAATCTTAATTTTACTCTTTATTCTCTTATCATTCGGTCGACTGATAGGCAAGATTCAATCAACCGACTGATTGTCAAAAGACTTGTATTCAATCAATCATTGTTTAACATTCAGTCGATTGATTTAAACAGATTAGCTGAAACAACATTTAGGCCCTTTAAACAATTAATCTTAAATCGAAAATAAAATTAAACCATCCCAATCCAATTTTATACTTTACATAATCACACTAATTATCTAGCTCATGTTTTCTTAATCAATTAAAATATTTACCAAGAGGTTTACTCACATGAGATCGCATCAATCATATAAAATCTCTTAATTATATACCTATATAAATTTTCTAAATTATTTATGCATGAATGAGAAAGCGTAAGCCTCTTAAACCACCAAAATAAAATTAAGTAAAGCTTACACTTAAAATAAATATAAGTAAACCTATTTTAAAATAAATTTCTTCTTCAAACTTTGAGTCTTCATAAAATTCTATTTTCCACTTCAAGATTCTTTAAATGATCAAACTTGAGCTTTGTCTAACCTATCTTTCAACACACTTATGAATACAAGTATTAGTAATAGAGTTTGTTTTTTCTTTACCAAAATAAGGTGAAACTTCCCTTAATTTAATAATCTCACCCTTTTTCTGATAACAAAATCAAGTGATATTATAAACACAATATAAACATTACTTCAAAAAATTGATAAACACATAATTAAGGAGTAACAATTTCATCAACAACCCATCATAGTTTCAAATTTAAAAAATAGACAAATATAAAAATTATAAAATTGTAAAACATTACTCACCCTCAATTTATACATTTAAGAAAATATTCACTCCCCTTAAATAAAGAAAATATGCACATTTTGTAAAATAATATACACATTTTGCAACAAAATATCACATAATCATCTCCCCCTTTTTGGAATCACCGAAAAGGTATACCAATGACTCATCTAAACATATCAAACAATATAGCTAAGTAAATGGCATTAAGTAATCAAATTAAAGCATAAAGAATATCATACAAAGAGAATTATAAGCCAAAAGCCATCATACGAATGACTCAATGACATAAATGAGTGAAAAAATCATACAACATTAATGTAAAAAATATAACAAAGTTCAACAAGATATAGTGCTATAGGAGATCTAATGAAGATGGAGGAGGAAGCCGAGAGAGAAACTCACAAAGTAAGGTGTTATGCTTACGAAGTAAAGCATTATACACATCCACCTTCCTCGTCAAATAATCATGGTTGCGATGAAGGGAAGCAATATTAGACTCAAAAGAAATATGTGGAGGTCTAGCAGATGTATTGTGCAGAGATACCCTCATCATTGTCTGCAGGTAAGGGATCAATATGGCCTGAAGAACAGAAGTAGTATGCTACTACTGATCATCATAAATTACGGGGTGCCTGAACATCGCTGGTGCTGATGAGATCAAGTCATCTGACCATCCACAGGTTGAAAAGCCATGCGCTTTAGAGAATTTTGATCAAAGAAAGAGTAGCTCTTAAAATCATGTTCCATCAAAGGGATATGGAAATGTTGGAAGATGTTGCAAAGTATAAAATAATAAGGAATGTGTTGGCCCTTTTCTTAGATCGAACAAAATGGATCACGTTATGCAATATGAAATCACTCAAATGAATTTTCTCACTAAGCATAAGGGTGGAAAGGAACCAAAGATCATCATACCTTAGGACATTGTAATGACCCCTAGAAGAAATGAATTTGTATTTAATGAACAAATGGTGGAACTTATGGATAATGCTCAAGTTTCTTACATCTCTTGGTTTTCTATAATACCTACCTTACTTTCTAACTTGAAATGGTTTGAATTCTCTTGGCTAAGGTGTGAGGGACATCACTAAACTTTGACATGCAATCGTAATGAGAGAAGTTAGGGGCAATGTGAATTTCTAGAATGGTGTTAATTATGTCTCTAGAGAGACAAATAGGAATGTTTTCTACTTTAGACAAGAGGATATACTCATCATTTTTTTAACCTCTTTAAGGTTATAGTAGAAAATTCCAATAATAGTGGAACAAATTTCAGAAGAAAGAGTGAGAAGAGGCTCCCACCTTTGCTCAATAAAAAACTGAACAAGCTCATTTTCAATAAAAATATCTATTTAGGTAGGAGCAATGACATAGTTTTCTAAAAGCTTTCTAGAGCCATAATCTTAAAACTGGTTTAAATCAACATCTAAGTAGTCATCCTCTTGATAGGTTTGGGATCTCCTACTCCTAGAGGTGTTACCAACTCGAGTAACTATAGTGAGAGTTTAAACAAGCTAAGAATGCAAGATCTTAATATGAAAGAGATTTAAGGATAGCAATAAACACCTAAAGATGGGCTCTAGGAATGGATAAGGTGCATGGATTATTACTCTATCTCTAGTCAATAACACAACCTACAAGAATGCAAGAACATAGATGAATGAATGTTTAAAATTTTATACAGACTATCATATTCCTATATGCATGATATGAAATTTTGACAAAAATAGAACATGTAGAACTTAATCAAAATTCAAACGAAAAGAGTAAACCTTAACGGATCTAATCAACCATTTACTAAAATATCAATTCAAAATTTCTAAAGACCCTAATCAAGTTAGAAAAATTTTTCATTAAAGACAGATATTAAGGAAAAGTAACTTTTATTAAAATAGATCCAATTAAAGGAATAAGCAACCTAATTGAATAATTAAAAACTTTATACAATTATAACTTTAAAAAAAGACATTTTCAATTGATAAAGAAACTTCAAAAAACCAAAGCTGAAAATTTGGAAAAAAAATCAGAAATCACACAAATAAATGAAATTATTTGATTAAAAACTTTAATTAAACTTAAAATTTCGAAAGGATAATTTCATGAAAATTAGTTATTTTGACTACAAATTTTAGATAAACCCTGGATACCATAACCAAAATTGGGGGGAAATAGAAATTTAGGACAATTGAGTAAAATTGATTGAACAATTACCTTATATTAATGTTTAATTGAATTTCTAACAATTCAATTCCAATAAAAATTAATTAATTTGGCCAGAAGATCAAATAACCCCTAAATATCAAAACTGACCTTGGTGAATATCAAAATTGGGCATATACAAAAGCAATTGAGTGAATAAAAACTTAGTTAGGCATCTAATTGAGTTTTCAAAGGATCAATTTTGAAAAAAATAATATAATTTAGTCAAAATTTTGGATACAACCTTGAAATTGAATTTGAAATTAGGGAAAATGAAATTGAAAGCATACAGATACAATTGGATGTCCTATAACCTTAATTATGCTTCTAATTGCATGAAAACATAAACAAATCAAGCTATTTCTCAATTCAACACAAAAGAAAACCCAATTATGTAAAATGCAAAAACTGTAAACCTTAAAAATTGAACAATATAAATGAAATTGAGTGAAAAGGTCAAGGGGCTTTGCTTAGGAGAGTTACCAAGACCAGAAAATTTGTGTTTGAGGCACCTGAGAACTTCGCCTGAGATGGAGATGACGGTAAGGATAGGTACAATGACAAATAGATCAAAATGCAAGGAAAAGGCACCTTCATGTGAAAATGAGGTTTCAAAAGGCATAGGAATATTTAATAAGTCTCAAAGATTTGTTCTGGAGGCTCAAAAATCAAAAAGGATGGAGAGGGGGCTTTTAGGGCAACAAAAATGACGAAAAGATCAAAAGGGAGAGAGGAGGAGGATGCAAATGACAAAAGAGATGGCTTATGTTTAAATTGTGACAATTTTAACTATCAGTCGACTGAACCCATATATCGATCAACCTAACAACTACCATCAGTCAACTGAACAAACTAAAAGGCACATAAGTCACAATAGATTAGTCACAAATTTATGAATAAAATAATCAACATAATTTACAAACATCTATAGTTTTATTCTCAATACCAATTATTTAGATAATAATTATCACAAATATTTCACACCTTTATAAATACTTAAGTAATAGTGGGGTACCTTCTGTATTTCATCATTTTTCTTCTTTTTATTTTTCACTTGGTTTGACAATGGTGATTTATCTCTTTTCTTTCTTGAAGGCACCCAAAATGTTTAATGAACTTTTGGTACCCATAACATTTTGGATCCTTGAGGGTTAGTTTTATATTTGTCATGGCCATTGGACAATACATTCACATTTCCTAATCAATCATATCAAAAATATTTAACATGACCATACCTTTAGAAATATAAGCAAAATAGTGGAGTAAATGTTCTATATGCATTTTTAGTCCTCTATCCATGATAGAAACTTTGTCGAAGGTTTTATCTTGATTGATTAAAGGTTCTTTAATGATGCAAATAACTTCTATTCTTTTGAGAATACATGATTGCATAATTCTTGGTTTGATTTTTACTTGAAGATACACTATGTGCAACCTTAGGAATCTCATCTTCCATATTCTTTCCCCTTACAAAAATGGTCTTACTAGATTATGCACCATTGCTATATCGTAAGCCATGTTTATCATTACCAAAATTTTGAACACTTAGAATAGGTTATTCCTTTTCTTTGTCCTTTGTAAAATTTTCAAGCAATTCCTTAAGGGATTATATTTCTTTCCTTAAAGTGATATTTTCATTTATCAATTCATCGTTATCTTTTTTCATTAAATCTAGTTCTTATCTAAGTCATTCATTTTACAATTTCTATTCATTAATTATTTTCATAGATTCCTCATTTTTCCCATGCAATTTCTTCTTTTTCTTAGCTAAGTCTTCTATAAATTCTAGGAGTTACTCATACGTATTTTCTACTTCACAATCACCATTCAAGTGAGAAACATTAATCTTGTTGTGAGCCATGAAGCACATGCTTGCAACTTCTTTCTTTTTGGAGTCACTTGATTCACTCAAAGTCACTTTTGAAGCTTTCTTCTTAAAATCATTCTTCTCTTTATTTAATCTTTTCATCTTCTATGAGATATGTATAATGCGTCTTCAAATGAATTTTTCCACCATACTCGAAACAAGTTACATTAGCAAATTTATTTTTAGATGGACACTTACCTTCTCTCCTTAAGATTGAAGCCTTTTTTGTATAAGATTTCTTAAGCCTCTTGTAATGAGTGTGGCAGATTCTTTGATAGTTGTGCATTAGTGTGGGTTTTTGTTTAAGTATTTGGCATGTATTCCTTTTCATTTTAGGTAAAACTTCTTGTCTTTAAGGACTTATGTTGTGTGTTTTAGTTTAGCATGATCATCTTTGTGATTCTTTCATATTTGTTGTTGATTTAAGGTAAGTCTTGATCATTTTAATACAGGTTTGGAGCATTACTATCTTTGGAATTGAGTTAGGAATAATTTGGAAGAAGTTTGGGTTGATTTGGATTTAGATTGGAGTAAGAGATTTGCTGTCCAGAAGCAATACAACGAGTTACTAAACCACCCTATGCCTCTCCAAACCATCGTGTAGAAGCACTATTCATGGCAACATGCAACAGTCTGGAGATCGCTGTATGATACCTCCAAGCCCCCGTATGGCCATGTATGGCAGTCTAGAGACCACTTTATGTATTGCAAACCACCATATTAGCCCACTGTATGGACTCCATGACTCATTGTTTCATTTAAAATCAACGTAAAATGTAAAGGAAATGACGCAGCTTCATTATCTTGAACCCTAAGTAGCTCCAAACATGATGTAAAAGACAAAAGTCACAAAGAAATCAAAAGAGCGCAACCAAGAGTCAAAAACCTTCATCTGAACTTATATTCCACCCCAAGTTTCAAGTTTCAAGTGTGAAAACTGTCAGATTCAAGCCATCAAGAGCTCCATTCAAGCATCCATTTCTAGAGTCTATGACACAAAAGGGAAGACTTTGTATTCGGTTTATTTATGTTTTCTCAATATGTATTGGATTTTGTAGAATATGGATGTTGTTTAACTTATTTTTATTATGAAGGACTAAAGTATTTTTAGGATTTTTTAAAACTATTTGTGAACCTTTGGTTGTTGATTTAATGTATTAAATGTTTGTGTTGTCTTTTGAACTTAAACCCTATAACAAATCGAGAGAGTTAGTTGGGTAATCTGTATTAGATGTACAACGAGAGTTAACATTTAATATACCTATAAATAACAAGGTATTAATTTGTTAGGAAGAGATTTTAACATATTGATATACTACTTATAGGATAGCTTCCTATCTAGTTAAATGTTTAAGAAAGGCTTTGCATGCCGAGAGATCCCAAAGTTAATCCTAGATTATTTACCTGATGACATTTAGTTGTGCCTTGAGAGAGGATAACTAAAATATTAAGAAATCTTGGGTCAAACATAAATTGAATCAATAACCCAGAGCGGAAAAAATAGGGATAACAACAAGTCCTAGTTTTTAATCTTGTTCTCTTCGAGCTTCAGTTGTGGTTTTGACTTTGGTTGCATTGTTTTCTTTTATCGTTAGTTTTTTTTTTCATTTACTTATCCTTTTAAATTTGTTTAAGTTAGTTTCTTTAACAAGTGTAAGCTAAATTGATAGGATGTATAAATATAATCTCTGTGGGATGGATATCTGCTTTTTACTACAAATTATCAAATGTATACTTGCAGTTTTGAGCATAAAACTAGTATTTTGTTTTGTGACAGAACAAATTTTTTGGTTCTGTTGTCGGGGATTGTTTATTTTAGCATCTTATTTAGTTTAATTGACTTTAATTTGAGAGTTTTTTATACTTTTCCTTGTGTATTTACAAGTGCATGAACACAAGGAGCACATAAAGGTCCATGATAGGGGTCAAATTGATATGATTTTTATGGTTAATTTGATGAATTATGACCCCTATATCAGTGTTTTAATGTATAATTGATGCCCCATAATGTTTGATTTGCATATTGGAGCTTAATTATCAAGATTGGAGAAAAAATATCAAGGAAAGACTCATGGTGTCGAGGCACAACGGCACCCTAAGAGGGTGTCGTTGTTGAAGAACAGGGGGTCGTTCATGGTGTTGTGCAATCGAGGGAGGGTGTCGTTGTCGTAGTGGCAGGGTGTCGTTGTCCTATAAGTCAACAATTTCAGCTTGGTGTCTTGCAGATTTCAACACAAGTGTGATTCCAATCAATTCCCTTGTCTGGTGGCATGTGAGGGAAGACCCCAGAGCCTGCATAGAGCCAAAGAAACACATCTAACAGGATCAATTAGTCAGTTTTCATATCAAACTAGAGTGAGAAGCTCTAGCTTCTCTCTTCTTCTTTTTCTTAGATAGATTAGGCTTCAAACACTTGTAATTCGAGTTGTAGAGTGTATTTTTGAGTTCTGTAAGTTGGAGA
>JAOXYD010091339.1:0-12005 GCA_028565735.1 Pinacopodium congolense
ATAAACTTCCTCGTGGGATCGATACTCAGAGTCTTAAATATACTCCACTTTATTACTTGATTCGACCAGTATGCTTGCCAAATGTTGGTCTCAAATTAAACTGTTAAATTGTGTAAGAAAGATAGATTAATTTGAGCTAATTTTGTATGTGGCCAACCGCAATCAATAGAGGAGGTCTAACTTGTTGCAAGATGCGACCTATGGTCTAAAAAGCCCAAAAATAAAAGTAGAAAATAAAAAACCCTAATTTAGACAATGTTGTCTTATCCACTATCTTCCTTCTACGACTCCTTTAGGGAAAATGTTTGGTCGTTGAAGTTCTAGAGCCCTTAGAGCTATACTTAACCATATCTAGAGATAAGAGAGTGATGTTGTTTTATATCTACCTATAAGCTAAAGTATACAAATCATGTATACCCAACTTAACAAGAGAAGATTAGAAAAGGGGCTTCTTGAGTGGTTTAGTGAAGATGTTGGGAAGTTAAGAGTAGGAAGCCATCGAGATAAGATGAATGAGACTAGATTGAACCTTATCGCGAACAAGGTGACAATCTATCTCTATGTGCTTCGTATGCTCAAGAAAGATAGGATTTTCAGCTATGTGGATGGTGGATTTGTTATCATAGTAGAGGTAGGCAGTGGTAGGATGGAAAAGCTGAAGTCTTTAAGGAGGTAAAGCAACCATTAAAGTTTACAAGCTGTAGAAGCTAATGCCCAATTTTTAACCTTAAAAGAGTTTTCACTTCTAAGAGATGAGTGAAGACCTTAAAAAACATAAAAACTAGTAACAGACTTACGGGAGTTAGGACAAGTAGCTTAGTTCAAGTCGAAAAAGGCATGGAGTCGTAGAGAAGAGCAAGGCTTAAAGAGGATCCCTTGACCAGATGTAGATTTAAGGTAGTGTAAGACACGATGAATGACCTAGAGATGCTCAGTCATGTGTTTATCTTAGAACTAGGATAGTTGCTCAATAGAAAAGAAAATGTCATGCTTGTTGATGGTGAGGTAGAGGAGTTTCTCGATGATGCGGCAATATCCAGTGGTGTTAGAATAGGGTTCGCCAGTTGCTGTTAGACAAGTGTTCTGGGTCATTAGAGTGGATAAAGGCTTGCAACTAAGAAAGTCGATGCCTTCTAGAAGATCGAGTGTGTATTTGCATAGGGAAAAGTTGATGCTGATAGAGGATCTTCCCAATACAAGGCCAAGGAAAAATTTGGCAGGCCCGAGGCCTTTGATTTGAAAGATAACAGTTAACATTTTTTGTGATTGCAATAAGTTCTATATCATTACTGGCTACAAGAACATCATCCATATATATTAATAAATGAATGAATTTTTTCCCTATTTTTTGGTGAACAAGGAATGGTCTAGGGGAGATTTCTGGAACTAAGCAGAAGTTAAAGGGAAAGTGAGCTTGGTCTGCCACTGTCTATTAGCCTAGTTGAAACTATAGAGGCTTTTATTGAGCTTATAAACCATACTAGGGTCAAGTTAATGGAGGCCATGGGAGGCTTCATGTAAACCTCATCACAAATATCATGTACAGGAAGCATTGTTGATGTCAAGCTAGTGAGGGTGCCAGTTTTAAAAGGTAGTGATATAAGGAGGACTCAGATAGTGATATTTTTTACAACATATGAGAATGTGTCAGTATAGTTAAGCCCTGCTTCTTGAGTGTAACCCTTTGCCACCAATATGCTTTTTTATTGATGAAGGGACCCCTTTAGATTGTATTTTAATTTTTTCACTCATAATCAATGGCAGTTTTTTCAAGTGGCAGTTAGGTGGGCTCCCATGTATGGTTTCTGTCTAAGATTATTAGTTCTTAATGCATAGCATCCCCTTATTCTTTATACTGTATATCTTCAATATATGTTGTAGGTTCTTTATAAGAATATAGGGCCATATAGAAGGTTTGATGTCTGGGAGATAGGAGATGGTAGGTGAGGACAGAGAAAACAAAGTGAGGGGAGGTGTAGCTAAGGGTGGAGCAATCATAGGCTTTAAGGTAAGATGGTGGTTTGGGCTATCTGATGTAGAGATAATGGGGAGAAGATATCGAGAGGGAGGGTTAAGAAGGGTGAGAAGGTGAGAGGTAGGAGTAGAGGAAGAAGAATGGGAAGTAGGGAAATAGTGTCATAGTAAGGTGAGTTGGTGGTAGAGGGTAATATAGGACTAGGAACTGATGAACTCCACGATGGTAAGGATTGGAAGGGAATGTGTCTTTATAAAAAAGCACATCTCGAGATAAGAAGAATTATTTGGTGTCTAAACCCAGTAGCTTATAGCCTTTAATGCCTATGAAAGAACCAAGGAAGACAGATTTTCTTACTCTAGAGTCTAGTTTACCTTTGCTTGCTTCTTTTGTTAATGCAATTCAGAGACAATCAAATACTTTGAGGGGAGCAAGGATAGGGTTAGTGCCATATAAAATTAAATAAGGTTATTTATGTGACAATGTTATGGTAGGAATGAAATTTATAAGGAAAACTACATGTAAAACATACTTTGACCAATATTTAATAGGCAAATTATATTGAAATTTCAGGGCTCATGCTACATAGAAAATGTGTTAGTGATTCTATTATGCTTTTCCATTCTACTGGGGACTCTCAATGCAAGTAGTTTCATGTATGGTTCCATTTTTAGAGTAAAATTCATTCATGAAGAACTCAACAAGTCCATCATTGCAAATGCATTTGATTCTTTTAAAATAATTGTCTTTCTACATATGTAAAGGAATTTTTGGTCATTTCCCTTCTTTTCAATTTATGTCTCATTATATATACCCAGGTCATGCAAATGTGATCATCACCTATGTCAAAATGAACCATATCAAAGTAGGAAGAGGTCATAGAAGTGTTCAAATTAAAAGGTAAGTGTTTTTATTTTAAAATATGTCAAAAATCACAATTTGAAATATTGTGAAGAGAAATAGAGGAGTCTAAACTAGATAACATTATGAATCTGTCATTTGAAAGATCTCCTAGCCTTTGATGCCAAAGATGAATTTGATGAGAAGAAACTATGTTAATTTGATATAGGGGTGTTAAGTAGCAAAGCCCTTGGCATTGCTTAGTAAAACCAATCATCTTCAAGGTTGTGGGATCATAAATTAGACAAGAGTCATTATTAAAGATTAGCTCAAATTTGGAAGAGAGAGTAATTTGGCTAATATAAATGAGGTTAAAAGGAAAAATAGGAACATAGAGAACATTGGTTCAGGTTAAGGAGGAAATATGAACTATTCTTGTATGTGTAATAAGTACACATGACCATTAGGGAGCTTCAATAACATGCACTTGACCTCCATAGACTCAGAGAAGAGCTGTAATCAGTAGATAATATGATTTGTTGCACCTTAGTCCAAGATCCATTGAGAAGATCATAAAATTTTTTCCTTAAGTGAGAATGTACCTCTAGTGTCTTTAGTTATAGTGTTGATGGATACGGAATAGATTGAAGATTCTTTATCCTTATGCAATAATTCCTTCAACTCATTTTACTCCTCTGGTGTGAAGTTGTAGTTATGACTAATTTTAGAACTCTCTATCTACACTTCAAGAAGAGTATCAATCCTATTTGAAGCAGAATCTATATACATTTTAACTTGGTTAGCTTATCGAAATTGAGTTAATTCATAAATTGATTTACTCTTAATTATTACTTTGCTTTAATATTCAATTTTAATAGTTGCTTTATTAAATTATTCAAATATCTATAATCATTAATCTAACTTGTTTAGTTTGTAAATAGCGGGTGGTTATTTAATATTCTTCATAGGATCGACCTGTACTTGGCTGTACTAGTTGCAGCTATGTCATGTGCTTGCGGTTACAAACAATTACTATGGACATTTCACTATATAGTATAGGTTGAAGGAGACTTTTATTACACCTAGCAAAATGGGACATTAGAATGAAGAGGAAAGAGAGACCTAGCTTGGCTTTTTAAAAACTTTATTGGCCAAGAAAAGCTAAAGAAATCTTTAAGTGAAGCCATCATTCACATTTCTTGTTGAGCACTTACTTAGCTTGAATATTGGAGATTCTACCGATGTTCACATTTTTTATTCTATAATTAGAGTTGGTATTCACTTTTATTCAAAATCTTAATGTTTTCTATCAAGTTCTTATTTAAGATGAAAAAAATCAAGAAAAATAAGATGATGAAGATCTTATTATGAAAAAATTGAAGTTGTTCAGATTTTGTATTTTCAAAATATTGTGATAGACACCAACTATCTAAAATTTCTTGGATTGGAATTAAGGGAACATCAAGCACATATATGACCATCTGTTTCAAGTGTAGCCTTGATGACAATGATATAAGAACTTCCAATAAAGCAAGATTTCGAGAGTAAGGATCTACAATGCCAATGGAATGGAAGATTCATTTGTCAGACTCTATAGATCATCAATAAAAGCCTCAACTTCCATGGTCTTCTTATAAAGTCTTTCCAATCTATAAACCATTTCATCATCCTCCATCACCCATTTCAATCCCTCACCAATGTCCTACTTTTTAAATCCATTAATTATTACCCCAATTTTCCATTTATAAATAATGTAATTGTTTACATTTATAAAGATAATCCATCATTGAGTTCCAATCAAAGTGTGAGAGTTAACCATAGCTTTGTGTTGTAAGACCTCCATTTGCTTTAATATCTTACCTTGCTTTGACTTCTTGGCCATGTACTCCGCCCACCACATTCTTCACCACCCATTACTGAGTACCCAAATGAATGACCGTTTCAAGACCTCAAGAGACGATGCAAGACTCTTCCACATTGCTTCTCTAATGGAGCTAACCCAACACCCAAAAGAAATGTGGATAACTGAATCAGTGTTTTGATTATCTAACCACGATAAGCAGTTTTTATCTTCTAGCTAGAACCCAGAGTTTTTTTCTACTCCTCTATACTTGTATAAAGGTCTAACATGGAAAACAACTAGTTGTTAGTTTGTATTATGCTATAAAGTTGAACAATCTCCAAATTTCTATTGTTGATGAACCCTAAATTAGAGAAAAGTCTAGAGGAAATATCAGTTTTTATTATTTACTTAACTTAAACAACCAATATACTAAAAAAATTTATATAGTATCGTGTATAAACTACCAGTATCTATTAACTAATCTATTAACAAATTATGCTATACAAATTACATAATGATATACTAAATTGAGAAGCCACATCACCAACATCATATACAATAAAGGAAGTTGCACTTAAATAAAGTAAGACTAATAAAATCTACATCCCCCCTCAAGGTAGAGCTTGGTGCTAGCCACACAATCCTAAATTGAATAGAAAATGAGAAAAAACAGGAGTACCAACAAATTTGGTGAACAAACCAAAAATTTGTTGAGTAGATGGAATGTACTGAGGAGCCATAAAACCCTACTTAAATTGTTATCTAACCAAGTGACAATCAATGCCTAAATGCTTTGTGTGTTCATGAAAGACAAGATTAGCTGCAATATGGAGATCAACTTGGTTGTCACACCAAAGGGGAATAAGAAGCTCCAAAATACACTATAAATCCTGAAAAAGATATGAGATCCACTACAATTCACACACAGTTATAGATAGACTTTGATATTCAACTTTAGTTGACGACTTAGAGGCAGTAAATTACTTTTTATTTTCTAGGATGTCAGAACATCACCTAAAAAAACATAATAACCAGTCAAGGAGCGTAAGCTAAAAGAATAGGCAGTCCAGTCTGCATCATAATATACAATGAGAGTGAAGCTATTTTGGACATGGAAAAAATAAACCTATTGAAAATGAACCCTTCAAGTACCAAAGGACATGTAAAGATGTAGACAAATATTGTTCAATAGAGACTAAAAAAATTGGCTAAATTATTAAGTAGCATAGGATAAATTTGTCTTAATAAAACGAAGATAAAGAAACTTACCAACCAACCTAAGAAACTAATCATAATTAGTTAAAAGAGGAGAGTTAGCATCATCCAATTCGCAATTTCTAGTTAAAGGAGTAGCTGTAGGTTTAGACCCCAATAAACCTGCATCATGAATGATATCCAAAGCATACTTCCTTTGATTAACATATAAACGAGTATCCGAATGAGCTAATTTAAGCCCCAAGAAATACTTGCCTGAACCAATATCTTTGATAGTAAATTGTTGATAAAGAAAATCCTTAATCTACTTAATATTAGCTTTTGTAGGGCCTGTAAAATTATGTCATCTACATTCACAATAAGCAATAGATAACTAGAAGTTAACAACTTGGTAAAGAGACAAGGATCATGAGTAGATTTTTTATAATCAAAAAACTGCAATTTTGTGGTGAATTCTTGATTCCATTGCCTAAAAACTTGCTTCAGACCATGAAGAGATCTCTTAAGTTTGTAGACTTGATTTTGGGAAGCCTTATCATAACCTTCAATTGGCAACATATATACATCTTCATTAATATAACTATGAAGAAAAGTATTATTAATATTCATTTGATGCAATGGTCAATTCTTAACAATTGTAAGTGCTAAAAGTATTCTAACAATCACCATCTTAGCAATAGGAAAAAAAATTCATATAGTAATACCTTTAACTTGGTTGTAGCGCTTAGTTATTAATCTTGCCTTATATCTATCAACAGTACCAGCAGGTTTGCGTTTTACTTTATAGACCTATCTAAATCCTATTACTTTCTTTCTAAGTGGTAATTTAGTAAGCTACCAAGTATCATTGTCTTTCATCACTTATAATTCACTTTACATAGCATTCATCCAATATGAATGAATTTGAGCTTGATTAAAAGAGAATAGTTCCTATATATCAGAAATTTTTGCTATAAAGGACAGGTAATGATCTGTAATATAAGATGAAATAAGGTAAGGAAATGTCGGAGAGGTATAAGAGGTAGAGAGAATCAGATTATGGTTAGTATAATTATTATTTATAGACAAATCCCTCGCCAAATGAGACACAAAATTATTCAACCACCTTGGTTTTTATCAAATTTGATGACTTATCTTGGTATCATTCACAAGAATAGATGAAGGTTTATGTTCAAGTATAGGAAGAGAAACATTGGGTTTAATGGGAAAAAGGATTGGAAACGAAATCAAAAGGTAATGAGGTCATAGGTGGTTGAAGGGTATAAGACTCTGTATCACTAGATATAACTTAAACAAAACATGTTTTAAAAGGTTCAATAATGGAATTAGAAGGAAATAAAGTAGAATATGGAGAAATAGATTATTGAACACTATTAGGTTTTGTTTTCATTAAAGTGAAAGGAAAAACATATTCATAGAAAATGATATATCTAGATACAAAGATTTGGTTAGTTTCTATGTTATATAGTTTGTAGGCTTTTTGACTTGATGCATAGCTACTAAAGGGAGATTTAAAAGCTCTATGATCAATCTTATCTTTATAAGGATAAACATTGGTAGCAAAACACAAAACAACTAAAACTTTTAAGGAACTTATAATCTAGAATTTTCCCAAAAAGGACTTGAAATGGAGATTGGCAATTTAGAACAAAAGAAGGTAACTTATGGCATACGTGGCTATCAAAATAGCTTCCCCTAAATTTTTTTAGTAAGTTTGATTGAAAAAAAAGAGCTTTAGCCACCAGCAGAAGATGCCGATGTCTTCTTTCAATGACACCATTCTATGGAGGTGTATAAGGAGCTATTTTTTAATGTAAATTATCTTAAAAAATAGAAGAGTGTGACAAGCTTAGTTAGTAAATTCAGAGCCAATGTCAGTTCTAATAGTCTTGATAGTGGTTTGAAATTATTTTTGTATGAAAGTAAAAAACTTTTAATGATACTAGTAACCTGAGTTTTACGTCTCATAACTCTATATAGACTAACTGTAATCATTAACAATAGTTAGAAAGTAGTGAACACCACTTAAAGAAGCTTACTTGTAGGGACCCCATATATCCATATGAATAAGTTCAAAACAAGATTTACTCCTAATATTCTCTTTTAGAAACATAAGTCTACTTTGTTTGGACAAATGACAAGCATCACAAGGATAAATTCCCTCTTGAATGTGTACATCATTAATTACATCATTAATGTGTTTTATTATAAGAGAAGAAGGTTGGTCTAACCTCCTATGCCAACAATCATAAATACTAGCCTAAAAATAATGAACTAGTTTTCTAGAAAGTCTATCTAAATTGCTAGTATAACATTATATGGTTTTAGTCAAGAAAGAATGTTTATCTAAAACATAAAGACCAACAACCTCTTGACCAACTACTAGAATCTGATCACTCATAAGGTCCTTAAAATATAAAAGGTGGAAAAAGAATCAAAATTTAATTTAGGCTATGATGTTGAGTTTTTTAACAGAAAGAAATTTATATTTAAAAGATGCAACATCTAAAGATGAGGTTAAAACAATCTTTGAACTAAGTTTTATATCTCCTATACAATCCACAAGTCTAATAGTTCTACTAGGTAAATGAATATGAGTATATTTATCAACAAAACTAGGTTGTGTAATAAAATGCAGATCATTACACATGTGATTAGAAGCGCCAGTGTCAACTATCCAGAAATCATGATCAATTGAATCAAGAGAAATTAAACAGTGATGGCTTACACTATTTACAAAGTCCTTAAATGAGCAAAGTTGATATTATTACTTTCTTTGCTTCTTGCCTTGCTTTGTCCTTTGAAGAATTGTATTCCTTCCTAAATTAAAACAACTATGTTAGTCTGTAAGCTTACATGTTTTAGAGTTCCAACTTTAAAATCCAGGATTATTTTATCAGATTAGTAAGGACTTATTGTCATATGTTTTCTTTTCCTTTTTCCCTTAAAAACATTATGGATATCCATATATCTTGAAATATGTCTTTTTAGTGTGCCTCTTCATTTTATAGAAATCATAATATGGATCATCCTTGTTAATATGTTTCTTTTGAGTTCCTTCGCCCAGACCCTTTTTCTACTGCAACTGTACCATCATTGCGTTATTAGTTTCACTTGATAAATTCATAGCAACCTCCTTCTATTTTCCCACCCTTAAAATTGTATAGTATGCCTTTTTAATGCTAGGCAATGGTTCCATTACCAGTATGTGATGTCTCACTGTGTCATACTTATCATTCAGCCCCATTATAAACTACATCAACTTATCATTTGAATCTAATTCTACCATAATCTTTGTAGCTCTACAATCACACTCAAGTATTGGTGTTAAATAATATAAGTCATCCCACAATCGTTTAAGCTTAGTGAAGTACTTTACTACTATTAAATCCCTTTGAGAAATTAAACTTATTTCTCACTTTAACTAGTATAATAGAGGTCCATTACAAATACCAAATCTCTCTTCAAGCTCACTCTAAAGATCTATAGTAGAAATTGTACACAAGAAAGAATCTACTATGTCCTTATAAATAGAGTTTAAGATTCAGGAAGTTTCCATTAGATCTACTTAACATTGGTTATCAAACTCTGGTGAGGCTTCTTCATGTTTTTTACACTTGTCGTCAATAAAGCATAACTTAACTTTAGCCCCTAATGTAATCTTTATTACACTATGACATGAAAGGTAGTTACCACCATTCAATGGAGAAGTGACAAGGATCATCCCTGGATGATCTGACCCATGGAGATGTAATGAATCACCATCGTAATTGATTCACCCTTTAGTAACCTTAGATACCAATTTGCATGGAGTCATTATTGTAGATGTAACCACTATGACTGATCGTTCTGATTGGATCTCAATGTTACTCTAATACCATGAATAATTACTAGATTTCTACTGCTAATGAACAATAAATCAGAGAAGAGTTTGGAGGAAATATTAGTCTGTATTATTTGCTTAACTCAAAAAACTAGCGCAACTAAACGTTTAAAATAGTATCGTGTATAAACTACTAGTATCTACTGATAGAAAACTTTATACTATCTATATAAGGTTATACTAAATGCAAAAGCCACATCACCAACAACATATATAATGAAGAAAGTTACATTTAAATAAAGTAAGACTAATAAAGTCCGTAGAAATATTATTTTGTGACTTGATAGACAAATAGTTATGGTTGTTATTGGTGAGCCTATGGAACTGCTTGGAGTCGATTAAATCTCAATAGTTAAGCTAATGAATAGAAAACTTAAAGTGATAATGTGGCCAACGATAATTAAAAAAACATGTGCTCTATTGGAGAAATCCCCGATTAATAACAATATAATAGACGATCGATGGTGGTAGGAGGTAGAAGTAAAAGAAAATACAACAGAAACGAGGCAACAGATGACAAAGGTAGAAAGGAAATGAATTCATTAGAGTTCTATTTATTACTACATTTATTAAGGAAACTTAAGTCCACTTTAATTTAAATATATTTAGTCTTATAATAATAGATCTTACTTAACTAAATTTATGTGATATAGATAAGTAAATTCATAATTATATGAATTTGGAGGTAGAGTTAAAAATAAAATATAAGACGTTTTGATAATGAATTTTCACTTTATAGATCTAAGAGTCACATAAAATATAATTAATCAATAAATTATTTACCTAATTTTAATTTAATAGGTTTATAAAGAAAATTAAAAATCAATTAAATTAAAATATAACCCTAATTTACTAAGAAAAGAAATTATATGATAAATTTTCAAATTAGTAGTTGGGGCTACTAATTTTTTTAAAATAATAGGATTGGCTAAATATTTTACTAAATTCATTAATTTCTTTGGTTTTGTGATATAAATAAATACTTACTCTTCTCTGTTTCAGTTTTTTAATTTATCCATGAGGAGCATAATGAATATTAGCAAGCTATATTCATAATTTAAAACTTGCTCTTCTTTATTTCATAAATGAATAGTTATATTAAAAAGGTAGTCTAATCAAATTATGTCATAAATTATGAGTTAAGCATTAATTTGGTGATACAATTTCCTACCTAAGCTTCTTATAGTTCATCATGAACTTCCATGAAACCAAAATAATTTTTATGTCAACTAAAATATTGAGCACGTTTAAAATGACAAAAGGATGTCTTAAGAAGAAATCCAGTTATATTCTTATTATGGATTCTTTAAAGAGTGAGAAAAGGAGCTTTAAGAAGAATAAGAATAAAAATCCTAAGGCTTCTGTTAAAGTAGTAAAGCCAACTAGTGGAATTAAAAAGAATAAAGGTAAGAGCATTTGTTTCCATTGTATCATCAATGGATATTAGAAGAGGAATTGCAAATTATATCTTATTAGTTTGATAAATAAGAAGTCAAAGATAACGTCACCCTTATATGTTTATGATTGACATCAATCATTTCACTTTCATTTTTCCAATCTTCACTATTAGATACTGATGTAGATCATACATTTATTTCACCTAGCATGACTCTTTTTAGTATTAAAACCATAAAAACCTAATAAAATAAATATATTTCCATTCTCTATTTCCATGTTTTACGATATTGCAATCACAATGATGTTGTGAAGTCCTTACAATTTTCACTTTTACTCTATAAGTTAACTTTCTCAGAGTATCAATTTTCTAAATAGCTACCTCAATAGATTCTCTTCCCTTGCTTTTCTTCTTGTGTGACTCTTGTTGAAATAATATATGACTTCCTATAACCAACTTGGTTTTGATATCATTTTGTTAGGAATTGCCCCATCTAAGCCACTTTAAGAGAAATCACTCTTTTATTAAGTAATTGCTTCAATACCACTTTATTGAGAAATGAGAGAACAAAAGTGAAGAATGAAAAAAAAAACTTTCTTCTATTTCATGTTAACTATTACAAAATGAATAATGGTACTTATAAAGATATTCATCCTCTATTGGAGAAAAGACCATAAATACATATATAAATGACTCAATTA
This sequence comes from Pinacopodium congolense, assembly GCA_028565735.1. Taxonomy (NCBI): domain Eukaryota; kingdom Viridiplantae; phylum Streptophyta; class Magnoliopsida; order Malpighiales; family Erythroxylaceae; genus Pinacopodium; species Pinacopodium congolense. Next base: position 11,854 of record JAOXYD010091339.1, read on the forward strand.
ATATATATATATATATATATATTTATACAGACACACACACACACACACACAACCTTTTAAATTATTTAAATATCTAATACAAAAAAACTTTTATCGTCATAAAGAGACTCTTGCATGTTCCTAGATGACTTTTGAACACTACTAGAAGATTT